>JAJIBD010032738.1:0-60397 GCA_021461705.1 Cryptotis parvus | reverse complement strand
CCACTGGGTCTCAGTCAGACTTTTGCTCCAGCACCCATCCTTTCACCAGTGCCCCATTCCCACCACCTAACGTCCCTACATTCTCTCCCTCCCCATATCTATAGCAGGTATTTTTTTCTTTTCCTTCTGTTCTCTCTGTCTCTCTCTATCTCTGTCTCTCTCTCTCTGACTCTCTTTTTTTTTTTGAGTATTTTATTATACCACCGTGAGATACACAAATAAAAGATATACAATTAAAAAAGTTCATGTTTGGGTTTTGGTCATACAGTGTTTCAGCACCCGTCCCTCCACCAGTGCCCATCTCTCCCACCACCAACATCCCCGGTTCCCTCCCCCTCCCCCAGCCCTGCTCCATGGCAGGTTCTTTATTTCTTTCCCTTTCTCTCTCTTTCTCTTTTCCTTCCCTTCCAGACTATGGATTACAGAACATACATTAAAAGGTTGTCATTTGTATCCTTTTGCCTCTATTTAATGCTCAGTTCTAGGTTGGCATTAGTACCCTCGACAATTGTTTGCCCCCTGTTCCATTTTCTGTCTTACCTAAACTCTGACTCCCACACGTTTGTGATAATCTCCACCTTTGACAAGACCTCCTGATATATGTTTCACTTGACCTTGGATATTGGTATCATAATATGTACATATATATTTATGCTATGCAAATAAATGCAGTCATTCTGTATCTGTCTCTCTCCTTCTGGCTAATTTCACTCAACATAATCTTCTCCATGTCCATCCATTTATAGGCAAATTTTATAACTTCATTTTTCCTAACAGCTGCATAGTATTCCATTGTGTAGATGTACCAAAGCTTCTTTATCCAGTCATCGATTTTCGGGCACTCTGGTTGTTTCCAAATTCTGGCTATTGTGAATAATTCTGCTATGAGCATAAAAGTAGGGATGGTGTTTTCACTGCGTATTTTTGGCTTCCCAGAGTAGATTCCCAGGAGTGATATGACTGGGTCAAATGGGAGTTCAATTTCTAGTCTTTGGAGGAATGTCCATATTGTTTTCCAGAAAGGCTGTACCAGCTGGCATTCCCACAACAATGGATGAGTGTCCCCTTTTCCCCACATCCACATCAGCATTTGTTGTTCTTGCTCTTTTGAATATGTGCCAGTCTCTGTGGTGTAAAATGATATCTCATTGTTGTTTTGATTTGCACCACACCAGGAGATTTTAAATAGTTGGCGTTTTGCAAAACTACTTGACCCCCCAGATCAAAATTATTTACCACCAGTGTTTTGCAAAATATCATTCTGGTGATTTCTGAAATAAAGACCTTCATGTTTTAGTAGCAGCTCTGCCCCCATGTCTGTAAGTCTCTGGTTCAGCATACCTGGGCCAGATTGAAAAAAAAAACTGCTGCAGGGTGAAACCTCGATAAGATGGGCTGTAATAGGCTGTCGCTGGGTGGAGTTCTGACGAGAGGGAAGTCCGGATGTGGAAAATTGCCGCCCGATGGAGTGGGGGGTTGGTCATCTGGCTTGTTGTGCGGCTCTGCTGGGTTAGGGGTCAGTAGTAATTCCTGGAGTGTGGAGCCAGGATTAATCCCCCAAGCATCAGTGAGTTGACCCAAAAAAGCCAAGAAAAAAGCCTGTGTTGGGATTCAACCTGCGTTGAATCCCAACAGATACTGGGGTTCGCCAGGGTTCCATGGCACTATTCCCCTGACCATTCCCCCTGCCTGATGGACAAAGGAACAAGACCACACCCCTCTTGATAGTCCAAGGCTATTCTGAATTAACTCTCCTCTCTCCCTCTCCCAATTCAAGCCACTAGTTTACCCCCTCCCAAAAGGTTGGTAGTTGAAAGAGGTGATGGATTTTGAACTTGAAACAATGAGAGGGTGTAAAAGCCCTCCCTGGCCAGTGTACCAGGGGACTTACCCGCAGAGACAGAATCTTGCTCTGAGACTGTGGACATAACCAAGGACAAAGGCAAAATCTTAGCATGTTGTTTTCTCCTTTCCTTTGTTGGTAAATAAGCACCTTAATATTTCTTGCCATTTTTGTATAAACAAAGTAAGAGATACAGGCATTTACAGGCATTTATAGAGGGTGACTTTCCTGGGGAAATCTTGCGCTCTATTCTAGACTACAATTCTCAAGATAGATCAATTGTATCCCTAAGCCCAATCGGGTCAAAATCATGTGCTTATCATTGGGTCAGGACAAAATTTGTTCTATGACCATGCTCCAGCTTATTATTCTGCTTAATGACACTTAGTCTGTCCCATGTTGCAGCCAGGGTAGCTTATTCATGACTTGCCCTGGGTCCATTCGAGTCTCACCATGGGAACCTTCTTTTTGGGATGTAAGGAGCTAGAATCAATCGGAGGGCAACTGAGTTTATGTTAGGAAATACGACTGATGCCCAGGAGTAAATATTTAAGAGTTAATTAACTCATATTACAAATGCATAACCTTAACTGTCTTCCTGTGTCTATACAAAAGGATTCTGCTCTAACATAAGAATATGCAAAAGGGCATACAGGAAAGAGAAAAATCAACGTTTCACTTAACGATATGAAACCCATGGCTGGCAAGTCACTGCTCCTAGTTAGGAGATGGACACCTGATGAGTAAGAGACAGAGGGCTGAGAACAAAGAGGTAATTCAATAACCTGTATTTGACATTGAGGTGTTGCAGGTGTGGCTGCAATGCCCGGCTGTATCAGCAGATGGCAGACAGGAGACAGACTTGTCTACACTCAGGGCTCTGCCCCATGGGCCCTGGATGGTTGACAGTCTGACATAGAAAAAGAATGGGCCCCCTGGAATGAACCCAGAGCCATGGCAGAGCCTGGCAAGCTACCCATGGTGTATTCGTTATGCCAGAAACAGTAACAATAGTGGACCTCATTCCCAACGAATAGAGATGTTGCTGGTGCCCACTCAAGCAAATCAATGAACAACGGGAAGACAAGTGATAAGTGACAATATGACCTAAAGAAAACTTAACAGTCCTCATTTTAATTGAATTATTCATCAGTTATTATATGTATATCTTTATAAATCTTTTTTTTCCATATAACAGTTCTAAGAATAGCATGATTATTGCAAAGGATACTCACATTTTCATAGTTCTGATGTAACTGTTAAGTTGCTCAGAAAATTTGTACCAATTGATGAGCAAAATCATAACATATTAAAATGTTCTCTTTGCTTCTCTGACTTTACCATAAATCCTGAGGACAGAGATTTAAATTCCAAGAGTGTAGGAGAGTGCAAGTCTCGTATGAAGTTCATAACAGATTCATTAGGAATGAGCATCCAGGCTTGAGAGATTGGTTTTTGTCCAGGACCATTTCCAACACTTTTTTTGCTGTGTTTATCAATCTCAAGTCTTAAAGCACAAATAATTTGTTGACTACAAGTTTTAGAAACCACTAACAAAGTCAGATTCTGCAACATACTTGACAAAAAATGAAAAGCACCTAGTGCAGCATTAACATTTGGCAGCTTATAAGTGTAAGCACTAACATTTGGCAGCTTATATTCTGTATTTTAATATAATCATAAAATTTTTAAAGAATATAAAGTATCAGTGAATATCCCAGAATACAACTGTGTCCTTTAAGAGATCTGGGGAAATAGTTTTAGAAAAAAAATGCAATAGTGGAAGTAAGGGAAAGACACCTGCTTTGAGGATATCTAACTATGCTAGAGATAGTAAACATCAGCAGGGATCATCTATGCTGTTGTGCTGAGCAAGTAACATTCCTACTGTCAAGAAACCATTCCTACTTTTCTAGCCTTTGGTTGCCTTCTTAATGGAAGTAAAAAGAGTGGTGCTATTTCACTTGAGGATTAAAAAAAACATAAGATCGGTGTTAAACCTGAAAGATTTGGGGAGACGTTACAAGAGTGGAGAAATTGCTTGATATCGAAACATGTGGAAATAAGGTATCCTTGCAGGACAAAAAGTAGGAATGAGTATTAACAGAGCCAAGAGGACACAAGTCATTCTATTTGCCATCAAAAAGAATGAGCACATGGAAAAATCCCCAGGAAGCATTGCAAAACATTAAAATTATACATATCAGAGTACTTTATATTCTTGTGGAATTATAAGAGCTGTGAAGTATTTGCTGCCAGGAAACCTAAGGGAACAGTTGAGCAATTACTCAGATGATTTGATTGATGCATTCAGCCAATATGGAAAATGAGATGTAGATCATTTTTGCTCATTGCTTGTTTCTGCTTTGAATTGTCTCATTATTTCTCACCTATTTTAGCATTTTAATGTAATTTGAAAATTTTATTCCCACGAAGAAACAAAGTTTGCTCATGAAGAAAGTTTTCAAATGACATCTTTTCTTTCATGTATAAAGCTAATATATTATGACTAACATCATGCACATTGAGTTGGTTTTCCAGTGGTGGAGATGAATTTTCCTTGAGTGGTCATATTACAATATAATAATGTTTCTTTTGTGTTGTATGGTATGCATTATATATAGCACAGTGATTAAGACATGAAAGAAATCTGGAGTTCACATTCTTCACTTAGTAATTCAGCACATTTATAAGTACTTTCTGCATTAGCTCACTCTACTATAAAAAGGGAACAATAATAAAAACATCTATTTCACAGGTTTTGTTATGATTAAATGAAACTCTAAGCAGAGTGGCTATGGAAGCTCTAAGCAGAGTAACTGTAGTAAGCTTCCAAGAAATGATATTATTTTAATGTTTATGTGTATCTTTTTTTTCATTTTTTGAGGGTTGCTTTTTTTTGTTTCCAAGCCACACCCAATAGTACTAGGGTTTACTCCTGGCTCTGCACTCAGAGATCACTCCTGGCAATGATCACGGGACCATATGGAACGGGGGATTGAACCCAGTGCAAGGCAACTGCCCTGTGTAAGGCAACTGCCCTACCTACCAGCTATACTATCTTTCCAGCCCTTATGAGTACCTTCTGACTAGTGCTATTAATGTATACTTATAAAACCACTGATAGATGACATATTTAAGTCCTAAAATGAATTTTAACTTATGTCATAATAATAATTAGAAACAGAAAGATATTCCTTGTCTGATAAGTAACACAAGTCAATCACTGTAGTCTATACTATTATCACTGTATTACTGTATCACTGTCTTCCCGTTCATCATCAATTTGCTCGAGCGGGCACCAGTAACATCTCCATATGTCCTGTCTCATGCTAGTAGAATCCAAGGGCATATGCTTGCTCCAGTAACATAAAGAGTCTCAAACTATTCCATCAGGTCATGGGAATGAGGTCTATTATTGTTACTGGTATTTGGCATATCAAATACGACACAGGTAGATTGCCAGGCTCTGCCATGCGGGTGAAATATTCTTGTAGTCACCTCTGATCTCCAGAATTTATTGATGAACCGTGCAGCTGCAAGCGGCCACACGAGCCGGGCTGCGATCAGCTCCTTTGCTGGGTGGAGTTCTGAAGAGGGGAGTCCAGATGTGGAAGATGGCGGTCCTCATGGAGTGGGGGTGTCATCTGGCTTCTTGCAAGGCTCTCCTGGGGTGGCGGGCAGGGCTAGAATCCGCCATCCCCTCCTCAGGTGCCTCATGTGCCTCAGCCGCCAGGTGCCTCATGAGCGGCTGGGCAGAGGGAGAGCCGGTTGCAGCTCTGCCCCATGTCTCTGAGTCTCTGGATCAGCATATCTGGGCCGGACTTGAAAAAAGACTAGTTTTTTTCTACTAGTCTATACTAGTAATTTCAGAATTCATAAAGTTTAAATATAAGATACTTAAATCCTAGTTCATATAGTAGTGATCCACTTTCAATTGACATATACAATGATATGCATATATATGTCTGAATATATTTTATTTTAATTGGGTTTCTGGACTATATCTGGTAGTTCTCAGGGCTTACTATTAGCTATGAGCTCACTCCTGGTGGTACTCTGGGGAAGATTTATGGTGTCAGGCATCAAATCTGGGTCAGTCACATTCAAGGCAAGTTCCTTAACCAATGTTATATCACTCCTGCCTGATACTAACTGTTTTTTCCTTAAAATTATTGATTTTCGGGCTGAAGAGATAGTACAGTGTGTAGAACATCTGCCTTGAATGTAGGTGACCGCGTTTGATCCCCAGCATCCCCGAGGATTGCCAGTAGTAATTCCTGAGTGCAGAGCCAAAAGTAATCTCTGATCATTGTCAGTTGTGACCCAAAAAGGCAAAAAGTACATATTATTGATCTTTTTCAAGATTATTGTCATTTATAAAAAATTTTCAGTCACTTGTTTACCCATAAATTTTATTGTCTCTGTGTTGATAATATTATTTTATATAAATTCATTTAATTGGATCACATATACTGAAAGCAAATTCACTACACAAATTCGAATGCAGCAATATAATGAACTTGACACAAATCTTAGTGTGTAAAGTTCAATTCTTAGTATTGTGAGTCTTATCGCAAAACCCAGCTGTAGCATCAAACTGAATCGTTTTAGTTTGAAAATCTATGTATAAGAATGAGATGAATGTTGTCTCATGGGATTTGTAGTTAACTTTGGCTGAGGACCGTACTGATGGCTAAGAAAAAGCTTGTTAAGTTTCCTTTTATGCATCTCTAGGGCATCTTTCATTAAAACAAAATGAAATATGTGGAAACAAACATGCTCTGTCAACACTGCAACCGCATTTTGCTAATGCTAATATAAAATGTGCTCTGCTACTTCTTCTAAAGCTAGTATATGACAGTAAGTTTGTTTCAAAGCTCACCTTCATGCATTGCATAATAATAACTAGTTCTTGAGACTAATAGTAATTTGCCAATATGTAAAGTGTATATTTATCTCTAAATATAAATAATTTTAAATAAATATTTTATTTGTTAGTCTATTATAATTCTATTCCCAGAATTTTTCTGCTATTGTCCCTTCTAAGTAAGTGATATAGTTGGAGACTTTCTACATGTGTAACCCACCAATGGCAAAACAACAACAACAACAAAAAAGAATATTACAAAAAACGAACACACTGTCTTCAAAAGAACATTGAGTACTCAGCATGTTTTTATTATTATTATTTTTATTATTGTTTTGCTTTTTTGTCACACCTGGTGATGCTCAGGGTTATTCCTGGCTCTGTACTCAGAAATTCCTCCTGGCAGTGCTCGAGGGGCCATATGGGATGCTGGCTGGAGATTGAACCTGGGTCCGCGGTGCAAAACAAACTCTCTATCCACTAGACTATCGCTCTGGCCCCTCAGCATTTCTTGAGTATCTACCATTTTCAAAGTGCAAGAGTAGTTTGCAGACATGGGGCAGAGAGAGACTCGCAGACATGGGGCAGAGCTGCTACTGGCTCTCCCTGTGACCAGCTGCTCACAAGGTGCCCGGGAGGGATGGTGGGTTCTAGCCCTGGCCCACCACCCCAGCAGAGCCTCACAAGAAGCCAGAGGAACCCCACACCATAAGGGCCACCATTTTCCACATCCGGACTTCTCTCTCGGTCAGAACTCCACTCAGCAGACCAGCCTATCAGCGCCCGCGCGGCGGGTTCATCAATAAATGCTGGACTTAGAGATGCCAACAAGAATATGCTACCTGCACGGCAGAGCCTGGCAAGTTACCCGTGTTGTATTTGATATATATGCCAAATACCAGTAACAATTATAGACCTCATTCCGGGAATGGATTGAGGCTCTTTATGTTCCTGGAGCAAGCAGATGCCTTGGGCTCTACTAGCATGAGACAGGACATATGGAGATGTTACTGGGGCCCGCTTCAGCAAATCGATGATGAAAGGGAAGACAGTGATACAGTGATACAGTGAAGAGTAGTTTCAGGAAATCTTGTTTTCTACTACACTTAACACAAAGATTTAAAATTAAACTTTTAAGGGCTGGCTGGAGAGATAGTGCCAGAGGTACGTCCTTGCTTTTACACGCAGCCTACTTTGGTTTAATTTCAGGCACTCAGTATTGTCCCCCAGGCACCTCCAGGACTCTTCCCTGTACACAAAACCAGGAGTAAGCCCTAAGTACCACCAGATGTTGTCCCTCAAAACAATTTTAAAAAATAAATGTTGAGATGATGAGACTTTCAAAAGACAACCTTATTGAAAAATCAGTGTCCACACTGTAAAAAAAAAGTGTTTTTTAACTTAAAATGGTACAATTTGCTTTTGCCATTGAAGACTGTAATTTTTATTCCTTTCCTAGACACATAAACATTCATGAGATTAAGTCAGTATAGGTAGGCTTTGTGATTTCTTCATTTCCTTGTGTACTGATTGCGTAGTCCTTTTTTGTCTTGTCACTTTGCTCATGTGAGAAACACCCTACACGTGATCTTATTAGAGGCCAGTCCCGCTACCTTATTGCTGGCAAGAAAGACTGACTAGCCAGATGGGTACTTCACCCATCTGTGTTGCTAATTGATCAATTAGCTCAAAGACGAAAACATGATTGATGCGGGATAGAGGATGAACCAAGCTTGGAAAACATGCATCTTCCAGAGTCTTTTTTGCTAAAGTTATTGGAAAGACACTGAACCTAATGCAGCAGACAGGATATCCAAGCAGAGACATGTCAAGAGGTTGTCTTAGAGATGAGGAGACAATATGACTGTGTTTACGGCTATGTCTGACCTCCCTCCTGCAAATAGCACAGTGAATAGCAGAGGGTCTGCTTCAAGTGACTGAGAATGTGCTTTGCATATGTGAGGACCTGGGTTTGATCCTAAGCACCACATAGTCCCTGAACACCTACAAAAATGACTCTGGTAGTTCAGAAACAGATACCTGATGTGGTCCCCACAACCAGTACAATTTAGAAATAATTTAAAAAATAGAAAAAGACCAAAAACACATTTAGATTCAATCCAGAGATTTAATGTATTTTATTGCTTCTCCAAACTAAATATACTTTAATCAATAGAGGAAATCAATTAAAATATTAAAGACACCTATTTATGACTTAACCAGTGGTTATCAAAAGAACTGCAGCAGATGCTCATGATATATTAGCCACTTTAATTTAATTTGGTAGTCACCATATTACTTAAAATACGGTTTTTGAACAGAATGTAAGCCAAATCCCTAAACATCAATTGTTCTCCCCAATACCACTTATTGGCTGCCTCTCAGCCTTCCATGCATCCACAATGTATGAATAATACTTTCGCTTTAACCAGTTGAGGCAGAAATAAGACTTTAATAAAAGTAATGTCTAAAAGAGTTTTGGTTTAAACATCTATTTAAAAAGTGTCAACTAATGATGATGCAGTGACACTCCTATTTTACAGAATTCATAACATTTATTTCAAACTATTTTTTAATATAGGATGACTGGCAGATTTAGCATTAAATGATATTTCCTATAATTTCTGGATTAACTACCATTATTGCCTCTACCTGTCATCACTTAGATTATCTGTTGCCACCATGTAATGATGAAAATTGATTCAAAGGGAGAACCGGGAATACATTTTATAGCTTAGTACATAAAGTCTCACTGTGGCAGTGTTCACAAAGTGATGGATGTCATCCCTTACAGTTATTTTTTACAGTGAATATCTCATCAAAATGGTTATCGGCTATTTTTTAATTAACAGAATTCCTGAAAATCCTGAATAAATAACTGGGCTTTAGGCTATCTTTATTATTCATTTTAATATACTGGTAGTTTTAGAGTGTTTGGAGCAAATATACACACCCATTCTGCAAACCATCTCCCATGCAATATTGGAGTTAGTCGGTGTTTATTAAATTTTCGGTGTATTTTTTGGAGTCCCTCCTATGTGCGTGATTGTGATATTTACCAGGGAACAAAGTTTCAAAATTGTAAATGGCAGTTTTAGCAATGCTGTCCAGTGGAATCAATATGTTCCCATGGCATTTGGCTGAGTGGCTCTAAATAATGAATCCTCCCTATCTTTCCTTTGTAGCTTAATGCTACCAACCTCAGACAGCAGGTTGGGGGCACTAGCACCGCCTAAAGGACTTTTGGGAAATGTGAATTTCCAGGCCCCACTTCAGAAAAGAAAAAATTTAAGACTGAGTAAATAAAACCCTACTTCAGCCAATTTTCCAAGTCTACAAAGAAGTTGTTAGTCCTTACTTTGAAAATAGAATATTTTCAGGTATTATAAAGAAATCTGCTATCTTGGGAAAGTCACCAAGTGAAACACTTAGGTTAATTTACAGCAGCAGTGTAAGATGTTTATCTGTTTTTTAAAGCTAGTTGTTAACAGAACAAAATGGAATGCCCAGTTTACAGTGTGAGCCGACTTTGGCTTGACAGTGAGATATGGGGTTCCTAAGAAGAGCAATTGAAGAAAAAATGACTTGCCTCGGGCTGAGTAGAGGCCACCTTAATTTAAGTTTCCTCTCCCACTTGGTTAGTCATTAAACTCAGAGAAAGTATTTTGAAATTGGATCTGAAATAAAAAGATACTCTGGCCAATGTCATAAAGCTGGCTGTTTAAAGAAATGCTAAATGGCACTGCTTTCCCTTTGGGTCCCAAGAGAACAGGAAATTACAGATATTTTGTGATACTTGAAAAATGCAGTCTGTCATTTTAAATGTAGCTTTGTTTTAAGTACAGCCTATATTATGGGCATCATAACACCTCAACTGTCATGCAGAGCACACAAAAGATTATAGACTTTCTCTTCAGTAGAGCATTAAATGGTTCCCTGAATAGCAATTTTCTAAAAAAAAAAAAAAAAGCAAATATATATGGCTTATCCTGCATATGTTTTCCTGCACTGTACAGTTCATCTGCAATGTGTGGACACAGGTAGCTTCTCTAGTTCATAGAAATTGTCTTAATGTTAGCCCTGAAACTACTGAAGACAACAAATTTAAACTAGATGGAATCAAATAATGCATATGTAGGAACCCTTTGAAAATTCTATTGCTAATACCTGACTTTTGTCTGCCTGCACCATGATGACTTGTCTTGGGTTTTGCTTTTTAACTAGATGCTTTATACTTCTTCCCTATATGCCTTTCAGTCTTCAAGTCTTGGTTCCAATCTGCCTTCTCCGGGAAATATTTTCATTTACCTAACTAAAAGCAATTTGTCATTCCTCTGGATTCTGATGTCACTTTATTTACAGTTTTCTAATCTGAATGTTACAGTTGACTCTGCAGTACATCTGTGAATGGGCATTACACTCCACAGGCAATAAAGCTAAGGTGAGAACAAGGACTCCCATCCTTTTCTGAGCTTCCAACAGAACCATATATTATTTTTTATTTATGCATGTTAAAACTATTGTAAAAGGTAAATAGCAAATACGTTGGAGTTGATATTCTGAGAAGATGTTCATACAAATTTAGTTTCAGATAATAAATCCTTAAAAGCAAATAGGGAAAAGTCAAAATCCATGGGCTGAGAAGACCCGGGGTGAAGCTTTATCAAAAGAGCGGGGGGAAATTTTTTAAAAAAATTCAGTTTCCATCAGTTTATCATTTCCCAAAAAGTCAGATTCTCTTCCAAGAGCCAGAGTCCTCCTTTCCCTCATCAGCTTTAAGGTACATTGTCTCAGTGCTAGCTATTATTTTGTAATACAAAAAACAGAACATGTTCACTAAGCCAATGTTGTATAATCTACCTGACTCTGTCTACATTATAAAACAAATATAAAACAAATGTCTCTTGGGATTTTAGTATGTAATGAAAAAAAGATGGCTGTATATCCAAAATTTTTTGAATTATCAGGAAAAAGATGAGAAAGAGAAGCAATGTGGGAAGAGAGGTCAGGTTTTAGGTTACACTGGTGATGTGGGACAGAGGTATAGCTATACATACAAGGCACATACTCAACAGCACTGGAAAACATGAGACCTAAGCTTCAACTACTGATCTCTGTAATGTGCTAGGAAGGAGACATGTGGGTGGTGGAGGGCGGGGCAGGGATTAGGAGCTAGGGTAAGGGGGGTTGTATGCCAAGATGTGAAATCACTGGGTCAGACACCCCTGGCATCAGTAAAATATATTCAGGGTCTGTACTATTAATGCATGACGTACTTTCATAGTTTTTAAAAATTAGGAGTCCCATAACTGCTAATATTCCTACTTATCCACATTTTAAAAGAATCTAGATTAGGTTTCAGTCAAAGACCCCAAAAGCAGAGTCAATGAGGGACCCATTAGTAAAATGTAGCTGAACAAAAAAGAGTTTGCTCTACTATTCATATTTGAATGAAGAATAATTCATATATAATTTGAAAGTTATATATGAATTATATATTCATATATAACTTTCAGCTCTTCAATTCCACTGTTCTCCCTGCACTAACATATACCTCAGAGACCTGGGCCCTACGAAAGCAGGATGAGAACGCTATTCGGGTCTCCCAAAGAGGACTCAAAAGAGCTATGCTTGGAATATCATGCCTCACTCAAGTGAAAGAAGGAATCTGGAGCTCCGACCTCCGTTGCTGTTCTCCCTCTTTCTCTCTCTGTCCTCCGTCCAGAGTCAGGGATGCTGTCTCGTTTGCCAAGGCATCGAAAATCAGATGGGCTGGACATGTAATGCGATTTGGAGATGACCGCTGAACTAGAGCTGTTACAGACTGGATCCCACGGGATGTCAAAAGATCACGTGACTACCCACCTTCAAAATGGTCAGACTTCTTTGTCAAGACCCTGAATGAACAGGTTTGAGGCTCTTCGTATTCCTGAAGCAAGCAGATGCCATTGGGCTACACTGGCATTTGATAGGGTCAAATGGAAATATTACTGGCGCCCGCTCGAGCAAATCGATGAATAAAGGGATGTCAAGTGATCAATTTGAAAGTATGTTTCTTGGAGTGGGGGAGGGCAGAGAGCTAGCTCAAAAAGCTGGAGCAGAACCCGAAGTTCTTTCTCCAGCATTGGATAGCACTCCAAGTAACACTGTGCGTGACCCTGCTGGCCACTCCTGAGCACTCCATGAGGACTACACCACTGAGACAATCAAACTGAGCCCTATATCATCACGCTGAGTATCATGAAGAATGGTATTCTGTGCCATGTGCACGTTCTGGGGCCCCAAAAATAGAGGGGGCCAGGGTGATAGTGCAAGAGCAGGTAGTGCTTTTGCCTTGCGTATGGCTGACCCAGGGTTCAATTTCTGGTATCCATATAGGCCCATGAGCACCACCAGGAGTGATTCCTTAGTGCAGTGCACTGAGCACCACCACATGTGGGCCCCAAACAAAATAAAAATAGAAAATTAAAGGAAAGAAAGGGAAGGGATAGGAGGGAGGGAGGGAGGAAGGGAGGGAGGAGAGAGAGGGAGGGAGGAAGGGAGGGAGGGAGGGAGGAAGGGAGGGAAGGGAGGAAGGAAGGAAGGAAGGAAGGAAGGAAGGAAGGAAGGAAGGAAGGAAGGAAGGAAGGAAGGAAGGAAGGAAGGAAGGAAGGAAGGAAGGAAGGAAGGAAGGAAGGAAGGAAGGAAGAAGGAAGGAAGGAAGGAAGGAAGGAAGGAAGAAGGAAGGAAGGAAGGAAGGAAGGAAGGAAGGAAGGAAGGAAGGAAGGAAGGAAGGAAGGAAGGAAGGAAGGAAGGAAGGAAGGAAGGAAGGAAGGAAGGAAGGAAGGAAGGAAGGAAGGAAGGAAGGAAGGAAGGAAGGAAGGAAGGAAGGAAGGAAGGAAGGAAGGAAGGAAGGAAGGAAGGAAGGAATTTTCTCTGATGATGAAGTTTGGGGATCAGAAATTCTGAAGGTATGTGAGGGCGAGTGCCAGCGTTACTGAAACAGCATCAGTGGTAGAATCTACATCATCTACTATGTCATCATCCACAATCTCTCTGAGTTTTGGATTCCACATGTAGAAAATAGACATGAGTGTATCACTCAATAAGTACAAAATGAGATGATGAATGTAAAGTGCTCAGTGCAGTCTTCCATAAAGGCAGTGACTGCTAGCATTATCATTACTAATGGCAACTAAACTTTATGATAATGCTATGCTAATAACTGCTTTGAAAATCGCCTACTTCTTTTTTGTGTGTGTGTGCTTTTGGGTCATACCCGGCGATGCTCAGGGGTTTCTCCTGGCTCTGCACTCAGGAATTACTCCTGGAGGACCATAGGGGATGCCGGGATTGAACCCCGGCCGGCATGGGCCGACAACGTGCAAGGCCAACGCCCTACCCGCTGGACTATCGCTCCAGCCTCACGCCTACTTCTTTTATAGACAGTATTTTGCTCTACCTCACTAATAACATAGATAATCCCCTCTTCTGAAGCCATACTTATTCAACTCAGATTTTGAATTATGCATATCGTTGAGAAACAAAATGTCTTTCTGGTTTAAAATATGTTTCTGATGCAAGAGAAATGAACATGCCACTACCTAATTCTGGCTCTGAGAGCCTCCCCTTCACATGCCTGCCCGATGATGAGATTGCCTTGCCCTATTTGTATGCACCGCCTCTAATCCACATTAGGCACACAAATGACAGAACTAGCTATCTGGTTGGCTTCCAGGGTGAAATAGAAGCTGCAGCTAACGGGTTGCTGAAAACCCCAAGGGATCCAGTCCTCTTGACTGGAAATAGCCTCCAACTGAAAGATAGACCAGAGCCCTCGTTTAATTAAAATTCTGTGTCAACTCCTTAACTTTCAGGGGCTCTTGTACCAAAACCAAATGAGTAAAAATATCTGTTGGCCCTATTATCACAAGGAAATGCCCAAATCATAAGCAATGATAGAAAAAAAATTAAGAAAAATAACTTGGAAAATTCTGATATTGTAGTGAATCAGTCCATTCAGTTTCCAAAAACTAAAAGTCTTTTATTATTTTCTGGAAGAGGGGCAGTTACTTTTTAAGCCAGACACACTTACTAAAGGATCATAAAATCTGTGCATAATGAAAATGCCAGGACAAACTTATCTTTCAAAATTATGGTTTAGTTCCTTTATAATTAAATGTAAATGAAATCAGATATTTTCTTTGATTTACTACACAATAATTGTTCAGGAGAGATTTCTCTGGGAGCTAGAGAAATAGTACAGCAGGTGGGGCCCTTGCCTTGAATACGGCTGACCTAAGTTTTCTCCTTGTTGCCACATTTGTTTCCCAGCGCCCACCCCAGGATTGACCCCTGAGTGCAGGAGTAAGACCTGAGCACCACTCAGTGTGGTCGAGAAACAAATAAAAAACCAAAAAATTTATTTTACAAAGGCCCAGTGAAAGGTATTTTTTTGCTGCTGTTTTTATGGGAAGTCACACACTATGATGCTCAGGAGTTACTCCTGGCTCGACAAATCATCCCCTGGTGGGACTCAGGAGATATATGGGGTTCCAGGGGTAGAACCCCAGTCAGTGCTTGCAAGGCAAGCTACCTACCTGCTATGCTACTGTTCTGGCTCCTAAAGAAAGATTTTTCAAATGGTGGATTTTTCAATACACCCAAAAAGATTTACAGCTTTTACTTTCTACAAAGGTACATTTTTCCTTAAATTTTTTTTCTTGGGTATTTGCATATAAATGACTTTTCCTAGTCTGCTTTGTAAAATGAAGTAAATAAAGTGATTAGAAAGCATCTACAGGTGCATGGATTTGACTATTAATGGTGGTTTCTGTTATTTGAAATAATTGGCTGTACCCTTGGATTTGTTTAGATTTTACTACCTTTCCTTTAGATTTCGGTGGCCTTTCATGTGACTGAAAAAACAGGGCTCTGGAGGCTTCAAGAATGCCTTTGTGTGTTTTACTGGAGAACTTGAACTCCACCTGTCTTGAATACAAAACAGAAGCAACAACAAAGAAAAGGACACATTCCCTAATACGTGATGAAAGCTACAATGTTTGGGACTTTTTGTACCAAACAGGATAAATAAATACCAGTATTAAGCTAACATTTGCTCACAGATCCCAAAACCACACCCATGCCAACTGAAAGGCTAACTTTCAGCAGACAGGGATTCTTCTACTACAGTTTGGTACTTGCTAATTCTGCAAGAGCCATGCCTGTAACATCAATAATGAATTATTGTGTGGTCCTTAGCTGAGATGTAACTCACCCCAATTTGTACATGCTTCCTAAATGGAGTTTTATAGTACTACTAATGATGTGAGGTCTTACAGCATATCAGGTAAGTACTGGCAAAGCGACACACCAATTAAGAGCGACAGTTTCACTACAATCCAGCTGTGTGACAAGTGACCTTATGTTTGCATTAGTTTCCTCCTTTGTAAAATGGAATTAAAATAAGAGCTAAGAATCATCCAGAACATCCAATGTGTGACACCCTCTGTTCCAAATTTTTTTTTTTTTGCTTTTTTGGGTCACACCCGGCAATGCTCAGGGGTTTCTCCTGGCTCTGCACTCAGGAATTACTCCTGGCGGTGCTCGGAGGACCATATGGGATGCCGGCGATCGAACCCCTGGCCGGCATGGGCCGGCCGCGGTGCAAGGCAAACGCCCTACCTGCTGGGCTATCGCTCCCGGCCTCTCTGTTCCAAATTTTTTAAATGATGTAACTCGGTGAATCCTCACACCTATGTTAATAGATAAGCACTATTATTATCTACATTTTGCAGGTAAGTATATAATGATGGAGCAAAAACCTATAACTTCAGAATTATGTACCTAAGCAGAAAACCAGGGATTACTATCTAGGCAGGTAAGGTTCATAAGCTTTAACTGCCAAGGTACACTGCCTGTCATAAAATGCATCTTATATATTTACTAGAAGGATCAACAAATTAATACATATAAAGCATCTAAATATTGTTATGCTGATATATTCAATATAAATATTTTCTATCAATATTTTAAAACTTTTTAGCACACAATGAGCACTCAATAAAAGTCCACTGTATTAAAAGCATACCTGTATCATGATTTAGGCTCCAACTCCTATACATAATTTGACAAAAAGTAATCAGATAATCAACATATATCAGTACAGTCTCTGCCCAGAGGAAATCTTATACTCATCTGAGAAATACATGTATACAAAAAAATTTAAAAAACACGAATGTCAAACACAACTGATGAGGATGAGCCCACTGGAATTGGAAAGGACAAGTATGCCTTCTTGCCTTACCCATAAGAATCTCCACAGAGCACTCTCAATGGGCTTTATTTTACAGCACCCAACATAACTTGATTCTTGTGTAACTACTCAGAAAATAAGCTTTAAATAAGAGGCTGAAGAAACAGTAAAGTAGGTAATGCTCTTGCCTTGCACATGGCTGACCTGGGTTTGATCCCAGCAACACATATGGTCCCTTAGCCTGCCAAGATATAGTGCTGTTTGAGAAGAATCATGGAAACAAATGGAGACAGTCCCAAGGTGTGCTCTATCTCAGGGTATATTTCCAGGAAGTAAATCCAGGAAGGAAGAGAACCCAGCATTCTAAAAAAAGTGGTATCAATAATTTACTTGGAAACTCATCCTTTGGCTCAGTTAAAAGAAGAGTAATGACACAAATCAGAAAAAACTAACAGCATGAATAATTAATCAGTTCCACCATGTTCTCTGAGGGGTCCAACTGTTCTATACATTAATAATTGAGTTTTCTTAAAACCCTCCAAACTGTTGTGAGCCAGAAGAGCGAGGTATACAAATGCCATTCAAATCACAGCTACTTTGCTTCTTTACTCACATTTTACTTTTGTTCTTTACTTTTTTTAACTACATAAGACTTATGGCTCCTGCAACTATGTAATGAATGTATTCCTTTCTTTTGTTAGTTTATTCTACAAATATTTATTGAAAAATTAATCTTAACATAGTGCTCCTATGAGGGGATAGAAATATGTTCACAATCTAATAAAGAAGACAAAATAAAAATTAAAGTGCTTCTCACAAAACAAATACTACAGTAGAGAAAGACTAGTAACAGTTTCAGAGGCCCCAGAGAGGAGGATGTTGTCAACAGCATAACAAGAAGGCATTTCAGAAAGCTTTTAGAGGACAACAGTAATTTCTTTACTGCAAATAAAGTACCAGATTCCTCAACTGCTTCTATCTTCAATACTTCTTAAAATTATCTTTCTCCCAAATTTTGTGATGTGATCTTGAATTTTTTTTTGCCTAGAACATTGTTTAATTCCATTAAGTGCCATCATGGCACCTCCTTACATCTGATTGTTTAGCAGATGTTTCTCTTGGTTTGGGGCGGAGCTTCCTATTGTTCACTTTGCCTCTGGTTTTTAGTTTTAAAAGTTTTGAAAGTGTACCAGGATTCCCGTGGTTCTTTGAGTTTAGGGTCTGGATAAGTGAGTCCTGTGTTGTCTTTTTTAAGCTACCAGGAGTTCTTAGGCTGGCCAGACTGAGAACTGCCTCCTTCAAGCTCCTTCAAGCTTCAATCTCCACTCTGTTCCATGTGGAGATTATTCCTTCCCTTTTCACTTCCTCCCATTCGTGTCCTAAATTGCCTAGCACTGTTTCTAGTTTGGGGTCTAGAAACAGTCATAAAGGTACATGGAAGCATAAGTTTCCATGACAGATTTTATTCAGAATAAACTATGATCAATTAATCACCATGACTACTTGGAATCTCAGTTACCTCACTATCTTTTTTTTTTTGAAAGCTGACTAAGACTCTCTGGTTACTAAAATCTTTCTCTCCCAGTTGTTCCTTCCACTCCAACTTCACAACTATTTTTCAAGGAAATTCAGATTCAGAGTAAACACTTCACTAATTCTCATACTTCACTACATAACGAAGCCTGCCCATATCTGTAACCCTGGTCTCTACTATCCTATCAAAAGCTGCTTAGTCAGCATCACCTCCATGCTTCAGTCAACTTTGGAAGAGGAATTTCTCTATTACTGATTCTTGTCTTCACATTTGTTCATTAGTCAAGTGCAATAGGCTATTCAGTACTAGTTTAGTCTCACAAATATCGGTGACCACAATCTACCAAATATAAACTTAATTCAAAATGTCAAATGTTACCTTTTGACAATATTATTTTATAGTATCAGTAGATCAACTACTTTCATTATCTAATAATTTTCAAGGTTCAAGATTATCTTTCACTTTCCATGTAAAGCAAATTATCCATTTTATATGTCTTTATAAATTAATTCATCAAAACATACTCCTATTATGCATAATATACTATACTAAGTGCTATAACAAAGACCTTTAAGTTTAATGTTCTCTACCCTTATACTCAGAATTATAATTTGTTTTAATGTCTTTTTTCTAGCTTCCATTTGCTATTTTTAACTTGAATGATTTCTTTTCATGCAAGTCTGCCCTGCCTTTTGCTATAATGATAACATTATAAAAACTCTTACTTTATCAAACCATTTCCCTTCTTAGGGACACAAATCCAACCTTTCAACATTTGCTGCTTTCTAGTCAAGTCCCTATCCTCTGTATCAGTTTAGCTTCACCTCCTGGTAGTTTATGGCAACAGTCTTCACTGATCTATATGTATTTTCTTTATTTCGGTCCCAACAGTCTTGCCAACCTGTCGGGGATCTTATGCAAAATACTGCAGAGAGGGGACTGATATAGGAATCACATCTGAGAATAAAAACATCTAAAGATGTATTTTCATGAGGATAAATCACATCATAATTGCAGACCATGAACTCCATGCATACTAGCTGGTTATCTCCATACCCACAAGGTCCTTGTTCATTCTACACTGCTCCAGGGTAATTTTTAAGTGCTTTACTCTTTGTTTACCGAAAGGATCTTACTTGCCTGCCTTATGGCAAGTTAGCATGTCCCCTTTTTTGATCTTTGCAGAATTGATTCCTAAATGGTGGTCCCTGCATTGCCAGGCTGTGTTTCTCCTAGTATATCTTGCCCCATGCCAGGATCTGTGGGGTATTAGAGAAAATATGCCCAAACTAGATAGCATTGAATTTCTCAAGGTAGAAATTATGAGGATATCCCAAGCGTTATTAAAATCAAATCAGCTTATCCATACTGGCCCCCAATGCTCCTTTTGTGTTTTCACAAGAGGGATCTCTTTAGCATAAGTCCCTCACCTAAAGGCATGCAAATAACCCAGGCATCAAAGATCCAGAAACAGATAGAGATTGACATCAGCCAACACTAACCCCATTACCTGAACTCATCTGAAATGTGCTTAAATCCTTATGCATCACTTCCTTTCTTGGCTGATGACTTTATATGAGCCATTTGTAAACACTTTAATATATGGTCATTCCCCACCCTCTATGTATTATCTTACAATGTCTATGGTTTGAATCCTTCTTCTCTAAATAAATTAGAATTTCAATGACAAATAGTGGCATAAGACATTGTAGACTTGGGCAAAGCCACAGCTGCTCTTACATAATCCTATGCAAACGTGACTATTTCCCACCTCCCACTACTTAATGCAGATCACAGGATGACAGCACATAGTTGCTGCTCAAGAGGTAGTAACCATCACTGAATCTGAAAATTTCAATGGGTATAAAATTTTCTTTGTTTCATAGTGGCCTCATTTCTCAAATGTCTCATTTGTCAATTCAGTTTTGAGCTGTGTTTACAGAAGATAACTTATGAACTTAACACAAGAAGAAAATTCTGGTAACTATTATAAAATTATATCAGCAAATTTCACCATTTTTTTGTAGAATAATACACCTGATCTATTCAAAGGAACTAATCATGATGATTAATGATTTAAAATGTTTTGTATTCCTATGTTACTTAAACCTATGCAAATCAGTTTTAAATTTCAGGAACTATAGAAAGTTTTTATGTTCTTGGGGGAAAAATAACCTCCCAAAGTATACTAATCTTTGTTAGTTATTTAACATTCCCCCCCACCCCCCAGGTGGTTAGCCTAGTTCTATAAAGTAATCTTAGCTAAAGACTTAAAATTTCATTTCATTGTGTAAGAAACAATATACAGAATATGGTCTTTAAACACAAGACATTAACGGACAATATATTTGTGGGTCTTCAAGTATTGATATTTGAAGACATTTTAAAATAATATTTTCATACTTTCTTTGATTTATTATTCCAAACTTAGGTCATCAATTACAACTATAAAGAAAAACTATTGATATATGAAATAACTATTAAACTAAGTAAGTAATACAAAGAAAACAATTTATGATGCCCCAGTTTTACAAATATGCTAACAAAACAACTATGCTCTTATTTTTGTTATACGGTCATCATTAATGTACCAAAATAGATGGCTTTTAATGATCTGTTAACCAGTGCTAAGCAACATTAATCAAGAATATTAGCAAAATGCTTTCAGCTAATTTTAGATTCTGAATTGCAGTTGGTCTCCCATATTATTATCACCATTATATAATATAACCATAAGAAGACCACTGAGAAACAGTTGAGAAACGAATGAACAACAAATTAATTACATCACTTGTATCACTTGTCTTTCCGTCATTCATCGATTCGCTCCACCAGGCACCAGTAGTATCTCCATGTGTCCTGTCACAAGCTAGTGTAGCCCAAGGGTAACTACTCACTCCAGGAACACAAAGAGCCTCATTCGTTCAGGTTGTGGAAATGAGGTCTATACTTATTACTGGTTTTTGGCACATCAAGTATGACAAGGGCAGCTTGCCAGGCTCTGCCGTGAGGGTGGTATACTCTCCGTATACCAACAGAGCAGTAGCACAGCAGGTTGGGCGTTTGCCTTGCACGCAGCTGACCTGGGTTTAAACCCGCATCTCATATGGCCCCCAAGCACCGCCAGGAGTACTTCCTGTGAAGAGCAAGGAGTAACCCCTGAGAGTCACTGAGTGTGACCCAAAAAAAAGAAAAGAAATATTTACATATGAACTCATTAATTCTATAAAGTTTCCAGATTCACAATCCAACAATTTACAGTTAAATCATTGCCTTCTACTGTCAGTCTTTCAAATAAGAGTAACAAAATGTATTTCTTATTGTTTCAAATGTTTATGTAATTCATTTGTATTAGATGCTTTTTTAGTTTAATTTTTTAACAAAAATGCATTTTATAGGCTGGAGGGTGGGGACACACCTGGCAGAACTCAGGTTTTACTCTTGGATTTGCACTTAGGGATCACTCTGGCACCATATGGTCAAGGGACCATATGAGGTGTAGAGAACTGAACTCAGGTAAACCACGTGCAGGTAGGTACCCTGTCCTCTGTACTATCATTCTAGCCCCAGTTATTTCTTTTTAAGTAAAAGTAAATTGCAATAGCTGAAAAGCACATGAACAGAAACATTAATACTCTTTTATTTTACATATTACTTTTAGGAAAAAAAATTCTGCTCAACCTAGTATAGTGTCTATAAGCACCATTTTATTAATTGTATTCAAGTTTTTTCTTTTTAAAAATAATTTGATGCCAGCATACTGCCTGCTGGACTCCACAGCTTATAGAAGTATCATCCAGAAATTGGGCATGCAGATTTTGAGATAGAAATGTCTAGGCTTTCACAGAGTCGGGAGGCGCTACCTCCCCCGCAACCCTCTGTACTTCCAGAAGCCCTGGTAGTCACACCCATGACCTGTCTCCAGTGCCAAGTACGCTCATAAGGTCATTCACCAGCCATGACCCAGAGACTCAGATAAATCTGGAAAGAGATCAACAAGTTGAAGAACTTCTTCCAGACCCTGTGACAAGGCTGAGTCAGCCAGGGCACGCAAGGTGAGGTGGGTGAGCCCAGTGCCTGCCCAAACAGAGCCCTAGCAGTTAAAACCCTCCACATTCCACAATGGCCAGAATGCTCCTGGTGGACTCCACTGCTCAAGACAAACCTCATGCAGAAACTGATCTGTTGAAAACTCAGGCATGCAGATTTTGTGACTGATATCTCCAGGCATCCAAGGGGTTGGGGGTGAAATATCTCCCACGATCTCCCTGTTCTTGGAAAGCCCTGGCATCTCATAGGCCCTAAAGCTGCCACGCAGTTAAAAATTTAGCTCCAGCTGTACCACCCTATTAAAAAATGTTGAAACCCTGGAGTGCATGTCTGCAAACGCATCTTAAACTCTATAGCATCTCATACTGAAAAATCAGGAGTAGCACACCAGATAGGGTGTGATATAATGTAGATGGAATGCAGAAGGAAACCAATCTCAATTGTCAAAATATAAACACCGAAGGCCTAGCTTGTAACAGCATCTTCATAATCTCTATACAAGGGCTTAATGACTCCATGGTAAGACATAACAATCTTTACTTTCTTTGAAGGAAATGATTTTGTTCATCCTTGTAGCAAATTATTTATAACAAGCAATATAAAATGAATTGTTGAGGGCCTGCTTTGGGGAGCAGGCTTGAGGAGTGGCTGATAAAATTGGAAATAATGGTGATGGGAAGGTGCAATGGTCTTGGGGCTGGTGCTAGAATATTAAATGTCTGTATCATTTGTATCACTTGTCTTCCCATTGTTCATCGATTTGCTCAAGTGGGCACCAGTAACATCTCCATACGTCCTGTCCCATGCTAGTGTAGCCCAAGGCATCTGCTGGCTCCAGAAACACCAAGGGCCTCAGACCTCATGAATCCTTCAGGTCATGAGAATGAGGTCTATAATTGTAATGACTTAATAAAGTTATGAAATTAAAATAAATGAATAAATAAAAAATTAATTAATTTGATGGGGGTTTCCCCTTAAAGGAAATTTCATCTCATGATTTTTCTTTTCAGGTTCCTTCCTAATTTGGGGGCCTATATGTAGATTTTTATTCATAGAAGACAGCTTTCTTGTATTCTAGATCTTTGCTTTCAATATGATAACCTTTCAAAATTGAGCCAGTCCAAATAGTTTTGTGCTAGGGACCAAAGCAATAATATACAGATAGAGGTGTTTTCCTTGCAAGTGAAATAGGATAGGATATATAGACTATCCTACTGGATAGGACAGGATCCCTGGCATCCCATATGGCCCCCAAGCCCACCAGGAGCAATTCCTGAGCACATAGCCAGGAGTAACCACTGAACATCATCATATAATAATAGATGACAGATGATAGATAGATGATAGATAGATAGATAGATAGATAGATAGATAGATAGATAGATAGATAGATAGATAGATAGATAGATAGATAGATAGATAGATAGATAGATAGATAGATAGATAGATAGATAGATAGATAGATAGATAGATAGATAGATAGATAGACAGAAAAGACAGACAAACAGACAGACAGAGAGAGAGACAGACAGAGAGACAGACAGATAGATAGATAATTATTGCACTATTAGCAAAAGTACATAGTGGATAGCCAGAGTGATAGTGCAGCTGGTAGGGCATTTGCCTTGTACACAGTCACCTTGGGTTCAATCTCTGGCATCACATATGGTCCTTGGAGGACCACCAGGAGTAATTCCTGAGTACAGAGCCAGGAGTAGCCTTTGAGCATCACCGGGTGTGACCCAAAATAGTGAAAAAAAGTATATACTGAATTTTGAGTAAAATAAAAACAATCTTAATAGCTTTCATAATGATTACATATTAAGAAATACTATTTTAGATACATTGGAATAAATTAAGCATGTTATAAATGTTTGCTTAAATTTGTTTTCTTCTTAACTTCATATTGACTGAATTTTAGTGATGCACAAATTTTAAAGAATTATTTCACTTCATCTCGGTTATTGAGTTTAATGCAAGGAGTTGTTCATAGCATCGATATGAACATAGAGTATTCTAACTATATTTCCAGATCAGTGAAGTTTATTCTAATTTTCCTTATAGCATGTCCAGTACTGATAAATTTTGTCTTCTTTTATACTTCTCTGTCTGGCAAGAGGCTTATTGATTTCATTGCCCTTTTCAAAGAACCATCCTATTCTCTATTGATTTTTATGTTTTCAACATCATAGATTCCTGCTCTTTATTTTTTCCCCTCTATTTTTCCCTCTATTCTGATTTTTCTAGCTTCTTAAGGTGAAACTTAAGGTGAAACTTCATCTTTTACTAATGTAAGTATTTTATGTTGAAAAGTTATTTATGACTTAGAAACTTTTAAATTAGGTGACTTGCTTCTGTGTTTTGCAGTCTTTATTTCTATTTATTGCCATTCTAAAACACATGAGCAAAGTGTTCTCTTCCCAACACATTGATATAAGTATAACCACCTAGGGAATCACTGAGTGAGAGAATCTCAA
This sequence comes from Cryptotis parvus, assembly GCA_021461705.1. Classification (NCBI taxonomy): domain Eukaryota; kingdom Metazoa; phylum Chordata; class Mammalia; order Eulipotyphla; family Soricidae; genus Cryptotis; species Cryptotis parvus. Next base: position 35,389 of record JAJIBD010032738.1, on the reverse strand, counting down.
GGCCTCCGAAAGCAGTCAACAATAGCCTTGGTGACTTGGGCTTTCTAGTTCTAATTATGTTAAAATATGGCATTTGCTTTGAATTGAAAACCTAAGTAAAATAGCATGTCATACAAACTGAATTGAAACGCCTGGTTCTTTCTACAGACAGAAATCAGGTTTGCTTTCGTGAAAATCAAATAGCCTCTATCCAATATGGCTATAGAGCTGAAAAACCAAACACAGGTGTTTATCTTCTCTTTCCTGTGGTCTAACAGGATTGACCTGACATTTCACCAAGGAAGACTTATGCTCTGATCAGCAATCCTGGTTTCCCTCCCAGCTGTATGGGTATGAAATAGTGGGAAGAACTGAGGGAGGAGCTAAAGTAAATTTACAAAGTAAATTCACCAGAAACTCCGCTCCAAAAGAGATTTCCAGATTTTTCAGACGGCAGGGAATCTTTATTGAACTCTCCACCTTCTCTGTTGCTGTTCCTTTGGGGGATTGCTTGGGCTGGAGCACAGAGTATAGGAAAAATAAAAACAAATGCAGGGCATTTCTCTTTCTTTTTGACCCCACAGTAATCCTCTTTCTACTGCATGTGAAAGAGAAAACTTCTGTCAATATCTGTTGTGTACTTCAGAACATCACCCTTTCTTTGAATTTTAGCCTGGTATTATCAGACTAAACAAAAAATAAATAAATAAATAAAAAAAAAAAAGCAACACAGCTGTTTCAATGGTGTTTGGATTTCTGCTTTCTATTTCTATTCTACTGCCTTGGCTTAGACATTTTGCCAGGATTGAAAGTTATACTTAGAAGAGACAGAAGGATGCTACTTATTCTTTCTGCTCTGGAGCTAGAACTGGTAGCAATTTTACCTTTTCTTTAAAAAAAAATTAGTTGTCTCTAGAGATAACTGGTTTGGGTTTGGAGGATAGGGGCAATATAAGGATAGACCATAGTAACCATGTGGTAAGAAGTTGGCATTTTTCTCCTGAAGACTAAGAGCTTGATGAACTTGTCATGAGAAGGAGACAGCCTTTTTTTTTTAAATTACTTGAGTTTTGTACAATGATGAATTATAGCACATCTAAGACAAAGCCCATGGTTTAGAAAAGATGCATTCTACATAAGATGAACCAGGTTGGAATCATTGTGATAAGGCTTAAAAATAACTGAATTGGAGGGAGATTGTGGCTCCCCTTTCAGGGAGGTCCCAAGGCCCCAAACTCAAGGTACCTCCTGTGGGTTCCATAGCCTTAACATTACTTGGGGGGTCAGGGGTGACTATGGCAATAGATGCTGGGGCCTAGCTAGGTTCCCAGCAGTACTCACTGTCCTCTAAGACCCTTGGCCTGTGTCTCAGCGGAGACTTTTCCCTTGACCCGACTACAGTAAGATCAAGGCTAGAGGTTCCTGAAGGTTATTCTTTAATGTTTCTTCTCTCTGCAATCTCTCTGCTTGCTCTCTACAGGAACCTCTCCTGGACATCTGTCTCTCTCTCCAGCTGGTTGCTCCTGCAAGCTGCTCTCTCCGGGGGTTTCTGTGTAGGCTCCTCTTGTCTGGTTCTCCTGCAGGCTGCTCTCTCCTTAGGGGGTCTGTGCGGTGTGCTCTTCGTCAGGGCCTCTCACTTCCAGATGTCTCTCTTCAAGGCTTCATGCTTCTGGTCCTCTCCCAGGAAGTCTCCTGTCAGGACCTTTTCCTCAGGTCCTTTCAGTTTGAGGTTTTTCTCTTCAGGGATTCTTTTCTCTGGACTCCTGGGCTATGTCCCTGCAGCGGGTGGTCCTTATACTCAGTAGCCCGGAAGCTCTGTAGCACTGTAGCTTTGATGCCAGCCCTTTGGCTCTGGTGCTGGCCCTTGGGCCTAGGCATCAGGAGCAGCTTCTCCTCCTTGGTGCTGGCCATCCAGCTTAGGCACCAGGGGCCCCATGGCCTAGGTGCTGGCCAGGCACCAGAGATCACGGCTCTCTCAATCCTTCTGGATTGAGAGCCCCCCAGGATGCTCTCCTGGGGCCCCTATTTATAGTCTTGGTCAGGTTCAGAACCCTGGCCTCAAGTGTCTTAACAGATCTTGGGAGGTACTGTGCCTTTAAGAGTTCATATCCCACAAATGGTGGATTTTAAACGAGCAAATAAAATAAAACAAAGGACCTAATTCCCTATTAAGCAATGTATCACTGTATCACTGTCTCTGTCTTCCCGTTCATCATCGATTTGCTAGAGCGGGCACCAGTAACATCTCCATATGTCCTGTCTCATGCAAGAAGAGCCTAAGGGCACCTGCTTGCTCCAGGAACATAAAGAGCCTCCAACCATTCCATCAGATCCTACTTTTATATACTTATATCTTTTTTATTTTATTTTTTGTTTGGGGGCCACATTCAGCAGCGCTCAGGGTTTACTCCAGTCTTCGTGCTTAGGGATCACTTCTGGCAGGGTTCAGGGGATCATTCCAGGTTCCAGGAATCAGGTCCAGGTCAGCCACACACAAAGCAAATGACTTACCTGCAGTTTTATCTCTCCCACTCCAATTTACACTTTTTTTAGAGGAAAAAAAATCTGTTGTCTTTTAGATAAAATTCAAGAGTCTACTTTTACCCTCACATTTAATATAACAATGGTATTCAAGACTGCGAATGAAGGCAGCCTTCATTTATAGTTTTTAAATCTTCAAGAGTTCTGTTCTGTCAGTCCATATCTCAGAGCAAGATTAGTTAGTCCAAAAAAGGACTTTGAGTTCTATTTTCAGTGACAAAGTTTTTAATTTTGATTTACATTTTAAAGAAGGGCTACCATGAACAAATAACTGGAAGAGGCTATAAAGCCTATGATCTCAACTTTGCTTGTTGTGATTCTAACTTTGACCAACTAAATAAGGATGTATTTGGTGATAACTAGCATCAAGTCCAAGTTACACCAGCTTAATCACACAGGTCATCAATGTCAAAAAAGAAGGCTGGGTCTACAGAGTGTTGCCCAGTATGAAAACTGGAGATGAACTAATACATACATTTCCTTACTGCTGGAAAACATTGTATTCAGTGAGATTATTCTATTGAAAACAATTGAAAAGATACTTCAGATCATATCAAAAGCATCTTCATAATTATATCCATACTGATGTTTTAGAGACTCACAGACATGGGGCAGAGCTGCTACTGGCTCTCCCTGTGCCCAGCCACTCAAAAGGCGCCCAGGAGGGTGGCGGATTCTAGCCCTGGCCCGCCATCCCAGCAGAGCCTCTCAACAAGTCATACGACCCCCCCAACTCCATGAGGGTCTCCATTTTCCACATTGGACTTCCCCCTCGTCAGAACTCCACCCAGCAGACCAGTCTATCACAGCCCGGTTCGCCAAGATCCACCCCTGCAGCAGTCTTTTTTAAATCCGCCCAGGTATGCTGATATAGAGACTCACATACATGGGGCAGAGCTGCTACTGGCTCTCCCTGTGCCCAGCAGCTCACGAGGCGCCTGGGAGGGATGGTGGGTTCTAGCCTTGGCTCTTCACCCCAGCAGAGCCTTGCAACAAGCCAGACGACCCCCACTCCATGAGGGTCTCCATTTTCCACATCTGGACTTCCTGCTCGTCAGAACTCCACCAAGCAGACCAGCCTATCACAGCCCAGCTTGAGCGGCCCCTTGCGGCTGCGCGGCTCATCAATAAATGCTGGACTTAGAGATGACTACAAGAGTATGCTTCCCGTACGGCAGAGCCTGGCAAGCTACCTGTGTCGTAGTTGATATGCCAAATACCAGTAACAATTATAGGCCTCATTCCCATGACCTGATGGAATGGTTTGAGGCTCTTTATGTTCCTGGAGCAAGCAGGTGCCCTTGGGCTCTACTTGCATGAGACAAGACATATGGAGATGTTACTGGTGCCCACTCGAGCAAATCGATGATGAACAGGAAGGCAGTGATACAGTGATACTGATGTTTTAGTGTCCAAGGTTACATATACAGAAGCAAGGTTCATAAATTTTAGGATATGAACATTTTATTCTTTACTCCCACTGATTTCTAAAATTATTGTTATTCCAACACTGCATAGATACACCGCCTTCTTTATATTCTCACCATCACTGTATGTTATCAGCACTTAAAAATTTAGTGGTATAAAAGAAAAAATGATTTCTCTTTAATTTCATTTCTTAGGCCATTTTTTTTATATTGAACATCTTTTATTTTTTGCATGTTTATTGGAAATGTCTCTTTCCTGCTAACAATCTACTTGCATTGTTTTATTATCTTATTAACATAAAGGGATATACAATTTGGATGTACATTTCTGCCTGTCTATTGTTTGTTCTTTAAGTTGGTGTATGATGTCTGAAAAACTCATTTTCATTTCAAAATAGCTCAAATATCACAGTTTCCCCAGCAGAATTAGTCATTTATTCCACTGTATATCCATAATATTTTGTGCATGTCCCTGTGTATCAAATTATTTTTCAACACATTGGAAAATATTTCTCTTCTGACAAAGAAAATAAGTCAATTAGGCTAACATTATAATAGAAATATTTTGAATTTGTTATTTTTCTCAGTGTAAACTACTCACAAACTATAGAATTGTTACTTATCATGACTATTGCAAAGCCAGCTTTTCCTTTCAAAGAATCCTCCTTCCACTCTCAACTGTCTCTCTGAGAAAATTTATTTTCCTCTGCCTCTGTCTTTTCACTTGTGGCACACCGCCATGCAATTTCCTTCACTTCCAATTATCTGTTGTTGTGTGACAAACAACACAGCAATAGGTTTTGGTAGCTCAAATGCTGGAGTCCTAAAGTAACTCTTTATTTTGCTCATCATTCTCAATTTGAGTGGTCCTGTGAGGAAGATTTGTCTGTGCTCCACACAAATCAGCTGGGAAATTGACTTCCAAGATGGCTCCGTCACATGTCTCACAGATTGGTTGGCTAGGAGCCCAGTGCCCAGCCAGCTGTTGCTCAGTGTCTCCTTTTTCCTCCACACAGGTCCTCTCCATAGTGCGGCTCGTCAGCCTCACAAGTTGGCTGGGATCCAAGAAACACTATTTGAAGTTACAGAAGGTAAAAGCAATCATTCTCCTGAGAATGGGATCATACTGATACTGTACCCTCTGTGCTTATAATCTGTTCATCAAAGCAGTCTCAGAGTCTGTCCAGTTTTAAAGAAAAGGACAGAGACCCCACAACAAAATTGGAGGAGTGCCAAAGAATTTTGCTTTTCATATATTTCATCTTTCTGCGTACTGATGCCCTCCAAAGTTGTCACAATAGTGGTTGATCTAAACGAGCCACATCCCTGAAGAAATTCGGAGGTTTCCTCTTTCCTGTCAGCTCTGTGTCACTCACTATCTCTGCCACAAAGCAAAGTGATGAGTGTTTCATATTTCCCACAGGCGTTTCTTTAAGCATCTGCCAAGGAATCCAACCTTGACTGCTGAACCAGGACAGGGACCAGAGAAAATGCCTTCTCCAATTTTGAAACTCTTTAGTCTGTGCCTACAAATGTTTCCCGTACAGAATGTCTTCTCCAGCCAGCAATCAGGGAAGTGCATGACTCTTCATTAGGTGAGGTGATATTCGGAACACCTGCTGAGCATATTATTTGTTATATTTGCAATATGCTCAGAGCCTTCCCTATGTCCCTGTAGCGGTGGACTTTCTAACTGCTTCTAAACAACTTCTTTCATAGAAGAAACACAATTTTTAGTGGTTTCTTTCATAGAAAGAAACACAATTTTTAGATGTTTTTCAAATCTAAAAATTGCTATTCAGATTTAATTTTGTACCAGAGTTCTATACTATTCACTGGAACTGAAAGTCTACAAAAAGAAATCCTTGTAGACTAGAAATGTGCCGAGTGAGGCAGGAAAAAGCTCTGGGAGTTTTTGTTGTTTTGTAGTCATGAAAATGCCAGTTTTTTTTTTTATTAGAAAACGTTTTTTCATGTTCAAAGCCCTGAAAGAAAAATTAAACTATACTATCATCTCTCCTCACAGCAGAGCCTGGCAAGCTACCCATGTCATATTTGATATGCTAAAACCCAGTAACAATTATAGACCTCATTCCCATGACCTGAAGGAATGGTTTGAGACTCTTCATGTTCCTGGAGTGAGCAGATGCCCTTGGGCTACACTAGCACTTCGACAGCACGCATAGCGACAGGGCATATGGAGATGTTACTGGTGCCTGCTCAAGCAAATCGGTGAACAACAGGAAGACAAGTAATAAGCAATACAAGTGATCATCTCTCATCCAGGACTCCTGGGGCAGCAAAGTGGAGAACTGCCTACTCTATAGGAGGGATTTTCTTCAAAATAACCATGAAAACACACCAGGCACTTGACATTTTTTAGAAGGCCAAATAGAGATTAATTTGTGATAGAAGGCCTACAGGATGAAGTTGATTTGGCTTTCCATTTTCTTCCTACAATCAAGTCCTTGGGACTTATCTGCAGAGAAAGCTGCATCTGTGGCACAAACATGGATTCCACTGTCCAGAGAGAGGAGGCTGTGACTGACTGTGTCAGGCAGGGGTCTGGCAAGGTCAACTGAAGCACACAACTGGAAGTCTGTGGCCCAAGGGCAGCGGGGATGCAGGGAAACCTGCTGAGGCAAGCTTCCCCATGACAATTACAGTTTCCCCAAGTGTTATCAACTAGCTAACAAAAGCCCCTTCACTTCTATAAGCAAGAAAATAAAGGATAGATGAATGAAAGCATCAACCCATCTCTGACACTGCAGAAATTCCTAATTTGTGGGTAAAATACTTTATGATTCAAAAAATAATGCAAAACACATGTCTTTTTTCAAATAATTTCTGAAAGGGCTCTATTGCATTCAAAATACAAGTACAATGAAAGTTTCCTTAATACAGCTTTATAATTAGTCACATAATAAATACTGTATTTTCTTTATAAAAATACATGAAAATACATTAACAGAAATAGATTATTTAAAGCATTATAAAGAAAGTTAGAAGAAATATTTGAAACCCTTATATCTTATAAAAGGGATTACTGTCCAGAATATATAGCAACGTCTTCTTTTACAGGGAGAACCTCTCAAGCTGTACTCAGGGGTATGGGGACCACATTTGTTGAGTCTATCAACCAAGTCAGTGTGTCAGTGCGAAGTCCTGTGGTGCTGCAGATTATTCAGGCCTCCCTGGAGTTCTTGGTGGGCTCTAGGGCTGTACCAGCCTATGTTCTGGGACCATGTGGTGCTGAGGGTATAATAAAGAACTCTCACACCCAACAATGAGAAGCACAAACCAACCATTTTTAAAAATAGGCAAAAGAGTCAGGGGAAATGGCTTTAGGGTCGGGGCACACTCTGCACTTTGGAATCCAGCACTTGGTGTCCCACCCCTTAAAGTCCCCTGCAAAGAGTGACCCCAAATGTTCTCCAAGAGGATTGACAATTGGTCAGGAGACACAGGAAAATACACTTAACATTATGTATCTTTAGGGACAAACATATTAAAACCATCCTGAGATACCATTTCACAACTACAAGCATGGTTATAATAGGAGGAGAAAAAAATACAGAAAATAATAAGTTTTGGCAGCAAAGTGGAGAACTTGTAAAACCTCTACGTTGCTGATAAAGTGTAATATGATACAGCTATTGTGAAAACATTTTGGTGTTTCCTCAAAAAGTTAAGTATAAAAAGTGCCATTAAGTATAACAATTTCATTCCTGCACCTTGAAATTGGTTGAACATAGCCACAATTATCTATTGTACCTCCTAGAGTTTGTTTTAGTGTTATACACAATAGGTAAAAAGTACAAATGAGGAAGTGTGCATTGATGGATGAATGGACAAATAAAATATGTTATCATACAGCAGAATAGTAAAGTTCTCATACACATGGCATTAATAAAATTTGAAAAGTTATGTAAGTGAAATAATTCCAACAGAACAGGGCAACAATTATATTATTTAAATTATGTAAGATTGTTTTGTCACTTGTCTTCCCATTGATCATCGATTTGCTTTCGAGCGGGCATGTAAGATATATAACAGAAAAACTCATAGACACAGTAGAATAGAGACCACTAGGAAAAGAATCAGTCATTGCTTCACAGGCATGGATTTTTGCTTGTGGAGATAAAAAACATTTTGGAAACAGTGGCAATCATTTCACAATATTTTGATTGTTTCCCATGGGCATACCCAGCAGTATTTGGGGCTATTCCTAGTTCTGTCTCAATAGTGACCACTGGCGGTGCTTGAGGGAGATCATATGATGTGCCGGGCATTGATCTGAGGTCATGCAGGCAAGTGCTTTACCTCCTATACTTCCTCTTCAGCCCTCACAATAGCATTACTGTAATAATGCTAATTAAATGTAACAGCATTACAACCACTTGCTCCTTATTTAGGGCAAGAGTTTGTGGGGAACGGAGAGGTCAGCACACCCAACAGTTTTCAAGGGCTAATTCTGGGGATCCAGGGGCATACCTACCAGTGCTCAAGGACCATATTGTGGTGCTAGGGATTTATAAGACCTTCACCTTACTACTAAAATACTTACATATTTCTAGTCTATCCATTTCTACTTAAATGAATATAATTCGGACACACAGAGGCATTCATTGTGTCAGGATTTTTTCAGAATTGGAAAACCAATAGATGCAGACTTGCAGTATTTTAGTACTCTGTACACAAAGTGTCATTCCTCACAGAGTGCTAAGCTCTGTAGCTAGAAAGTCAGGATTCAAGGAGTTCTCGGTTCTTCATTTTTCTTGGTTCTTCATTAAATTTTTTTTAAAGATTGGTTCATAACATGCATAATGGTCAAGCGTACAACATCATAATCTGACATCTGTATGCACCACATTATTATCAACATTAAAAACCGCGTTTTCATCACCACCACAGAACTGTCCCTATTTAATTCATCCACTTTCTCCCTGCCCGCTGGAAGCCACCATTTTGTTCTCATAGCGTGTGTGAGGGGTGGATGGCCTTGTTGTTTTGTTCATCTGTTTTATCTCATCTTTCACAGGCGCGAAACCTGACTGTATGTTGTTTCTGACTTCACTCTTTCCCCCTGAACACCTGGAGATATGTTTATAGTGGCCGTGACTATCTTCTTTCCCTGTTTCAGGTCTTTCCCTTTTCTTTCCTGCCTTTTCATTTTTGATATTTGCTTTTTCTTCTCATTTAAATCATCTAAGTATAGTTTGAGACCCTAGATACCTTTAGGGAATTAGTACTTTTCCTCACGATTATGTTTTTGCCACTAAAATCAGGGAAGTGTTTTTCCTCTGGACACTCTATGTGACTAGCTAAGTATACAAATGGAAATAAAATAAGATTTCTAGGATCTAGACATCAGAAACACTCATAAAACTTCAGTGTTTCTAGAATTTTTCTCTCCAGTCCAAATTATTAAGATTGATATAATTTTAAACAGAATGCAGAATATAGATTTTTCTATTAAATGAAAGAAAATTACTTTGACATGCTAATCACTAATGTAAAAAACTGTTGCTTTTTAATTTAAAAACCAAATTTAGCATATCATTGCATTCCTCCCCCAAAATTTCCTTTTTAGATGTTTTATAAAAGGTATTGTCATTATTTTTCAAATAAAGAATCAGAGCACAGCGATGCTAATAATTGGTTTTGCGTGAAACAGAGTGGATGGACTCTGCAGTGAATTCTCCACCGGTGCACTCACTACAAAGCATCTTCTTTATAATGAGAACAAATTGCTGGGCTCTGATCAGAGGAAAAGATTCAAAAGCAACATTAAATATTAAATATTATTGATTTATTGATGTACTAATGCTCCACAATTTGAAAAGCTCATATTAAAAAATTAGAATCAATAATTTTCTGTTATGGATCAAGATGTGTCTACCCTGAAAGCACAATAACTAGTAAATTGGTTGGTGTAGTGACCTATCCATTTACATTATGAAATGCATATTCTTGTTATTTAATGTATTCTGTTAGAAAAACTGAGATTTCAGATTTCTTTGCTTTAAAAGAATTCTACATTGATTGATTTCTTTAATCAAAACATTAGTTAAAATGATGTTCCCCAGCGCTATTCACAATAGCCAGAATCTGGAAACAACCTGAGTGCCCGAGAACTGATGACTGGATAAAAAAACTTTGTCACATCTATACAATGGAATAATATGCAGCTGTAGGAAAAGTGAAATTATGAAATTTGCCTATAAATGGATGGACATGGAGAGGATCATGTTGCATGAAATTAGCCAGAAGGAAAAAGACAGATATAAAATGACTGCATTTATTCGCATGACATAAATATATATATGTACATATTATGATAGCAATATCTAAGGTCAGGTGAAACATGGATCAGGAGGTCTTGTCAAAGGTGGAAACTATCACACACGTGTGGGAGTCAGAGGCTAGATAAGACAGAGAATGGAACAGTGTGCTAACAATTGTCGAAAGTGCTAATACCAACCTAGAAGTGAGCATTAAATGCAGGCAAAAAGATACATGACAACCTCTTAATGTATGTATTATAATCCACAATGTGGAAGGGAAGGAAAAGAGAAAGACAGAGAGAGAGAGAGAGAGAGAGAGAGAGAAAGAGAAAGAAATAAAGAACCTGCCATAGGGGAGGGGAGAGGGAATCGGGGACATTGGTGGTGGGAAATGGGCACTGGTGGAGGGATGGGTGCTGGAACACTGTATGACCGAAATCCAAATATGAACATCTTATGAACATCTTTATAAATGTATATCTCACGGTGGTATAATAAAATATTTTAAAAATGATGTTCCCACTTCAGATTAACTTCTTAAATAAAATTTAAAGAAGAAATAATTTAAAATGTATAATAAATCCATAATGTATTAAAAAATTATCTTCTTGTGGATGGTACATTGGGTCGAATGGCAGGTTAGGTGCACGGAGCAGAAAGGAGACAGACAGACATTCAGAGGTCATGGTCTGAGGCCTATAATAAAGGCAAAGGCCTTTCGCTTGAGATCTCATGTTCATAGACTCACACCCAGATCCATTATTGCTATGACCACCATACATGTAAATATTTAATATATATATGCTCCTCTAGGTTTACAACTTTAAAAGCTTAAAATCCACAAGGGTACTTTAGTCCCTGAAGACTGGCATAAAAAAAGGAAAGATTTAAAAAATCTAATAAGCACTTCTGAGGATGGATTCTACTAATAGAAAACTCATCTGAGTTCCATCATAGACTTAAGAAGCAACTTTGAGTACAATGGCCTTAAATTATGTTATCTGCCTTAAGAAGCATTTGCCCTCGTAAGCAGGTATATGATTGGGGTACAAGAGACAGTTTGGGAGACTCAGACTGTTATGAGCTTTCCTAGCCCAACTTACCTGTGGCCTTGAAAATGTTAACAAGGGGCCGGAGTGATAGCACAGGGCAGAGTGTGTGCCTTGCATGCAGCTGACTTAGGGTTTTCCCAGCATCCTATATGGTCCCCCTGAGAACCGCCAGGAGTAATACCTGAGTGCAGAGCCAGAAGTAACACCTGAGCATCTCTGGGTGTTGCCCAAAAAAACCAAAGGAGGTATCAAGGCATAAATTGTCAATGGAAACTTGGAAGGCATGTGCTCCAAGGTCATGCTAATTTCAACAGAAAGAGCTGGCGGGGGTACATAGAAAGAGCAAAAGACTTGGGAGTCTACTAAAGTAAGCCTTTGAGAATAGGCAGAAATTGGAGAAAATGTTGGCGATTCCACAGTTCATGGAATGGAGCTTTTTACACAGTATCAAGACTGAATCTTTAGCCAGACTCCACTAGCTAATGGTATAATTAACATTGCAATGGGACTTTTCCTATTGTGTTAGTCTTGTTTTTATTGGCTGCTTTCTTCCAAACATTTCAAAAGATCTCAAAATTTTTAGGGAGAAAGAGAACCATGTCAAAGAAGACTTTAAAAAATAATACAAAGCAACCTTTCTGTGCTTGTCCTTCAAGAATGAGTTTGGGGTCAATCACTATGAGCGATTCATTGATAGCTTGACTAATTTGTAAGTGTTGTTATTCAGCAGTTTTTTGTTGGATTCTATATTGAATGCACCAATGAGTGAGTTTCTAAATTAAAATAAATAAATAAGCATAGGACCTCCACTTCCTTGTTCAATGCTCTTTCTTATGATCATGCGCTTTTTCAAATAGTCAGGGGTCATGGTGGCCACGAATTTCTACCTTGAAAGCAAAATTCCAAGAAGGAAATTTTCTTATCTTCCTTAAATCTTTCTTGGTGAGTCATGCACAACAATGCTTAAAGTTCACTCAGGGACCATATGGGACACAGTGATTTAACCTGGAGTCCGCTAAATGCAAGACAAGCACCTTACCCACTGTACTCTTGCTTTATCCCAGAAATTTTCTCACATAGGAAAATAAACTCAGGATTCTATGCACTCGCATACTTTGGTACTATTCTTTCTTCAATTTCTCAGTCTGACTTTCTAGTTCTTTTTTGCTACTGTCATATTTGAAAAGTATTGCCCAGAGCCTGAGAAGATTATTCAAAGGGCTGTCAATCATGTCTGGGATGTTCAAGGCCTCTAGTCAAACCTCAGTCCCACTTGCTCCCTTACCCTGTCTACCCCTCAGTGCTGCCACATGTGACCGTGGTGGCCTCAGCAGCGTCACACAATGATGAGTGACCATTTATCTTTTTTGCTTACATAGATATGTGAAGTAGCCCTCAGACCAGACAAGCATCACATGAGAACTTTAAACTCCTATAGTCCTCGGTAACTTACCCAAAGCAACAATGTCCAAGTATATCAAACGATCTACCTCCACAAAAACCGTCTAAATTCAGCCTAGTGTTCAAGGAAGGCAGCGATAGTAGATAGTAGAAAAGCACCTATCTCTACATTTCTGGTCGCTGAATCAAACTACTTTGATCTCAGGGCAGCATTTATTCGCCTCTGAACTTCATTTCTCACAGCATCATAGGGCTCAGAAGGATCACATGGGGCCTACATCTCTACTTGTCATTGTCTTCTCAACCATCTCATCTTTTAATTTGTGTTTTGTAAATAAAGTCCAAAAGGACAGCAGAGTGAGTGCTGGGAAAACTCAGGCCTCTTCCAAGTGTGTCACAGTCTCCACTCTCCCTTCGGGTCCCCTTCCCATGCTCAGTGACCTTGGTCATATGTCCTGGCCGGAATCAGGACACAGCTCTGCAGCAGCTGCATCAAGTCTCACTCTCACGGAGCAATGCTAAATCCCAGGGACTGTGGGTTACTCTTGCGGCACATATTCCCCCAGCCTGAAGAGCCGGACATGAAATGGCAGATTAAAACAAACAGTGTCCGCACAGGACAAGGAAAGCGTATCTCTGCCATCTGAACAGAGATAACCTGGTTGCATTTTCATTTGTTACTGAGTCTCAAGAGCTATATAGTTGACCAGATTTGATATTTTATGTAGCAAGCTCAAAGTCAATGAGAGTTTTTAGACTCAACCAAAAATAGATTGCATTATATTTTACCACAAGTATTATCCAGTTTCAAGGACTGCCACAATTTAATGCCAAATCTAAAATTTTCAACAGTTGAACAGAGTAGAGGAGGGGAAGCCACTATAATTTTCTTCTGGTAGGTGTAAACAATAAAATGCTTAAATTTGTTATTGTGATTTTATAATATATGAAAATTTAAAAATAATGGAAAATTTACAAATGCCAACAGAAGGAAATTTTATTTATTTCTCCCTAGAAAAATAATTATCTCACTCCATCTTTCTACCACATTAGGGGAAAGATTTTTTTTTAATTCTTTTATTTTCTCCAGTGCCAGAGTTAAGGTGTAACTAACTACAGTATTTTCCCCAATAGTCTAGATGGCATTATATTAAACCAGATATAGGCCCAGTGACATCAAAGGAAACAAACAAAATATGGAGGACAACTTTTTTTAAATTTTGTTATAATTTTGGATCTCTCACCTTGAGTTTTGCCAAAAGAAGTTCATGATCATGAAGAAGTTGTTTGGTTTCAGTTTGATTGCTGCCAATTTCTAAGAGATTTGGCTGTGATTCAGTCAACTGAAGCTGTACCCATTTTCCAGACTGAAAATAAAAATGAAATAAAATTAAAATCACTTTTAACTCCTCTTGTTATTTCTCTTCAACCTTGTTTTCTTCTGGCTCTTTTCTTTACAGTTTTCCAGTTAAGAACAATATATTCCTCCCCAGAGATTGTCTGACAGAGAACAGAAAAAGTCTACCAGGAATTCACAACCTGTAGTTATTTCACTCTTATACTAAAATATCTTTTTTTTTAAATTTTATTCTTAGAAAACAATATGAATTTTTTGTGGCATACTAGATTTTAATTTAAATATGTGGAACATATACAACAGACTCTGCATAAAGGATAATTTTAAATCACAGAATAACTCATATTTGTATATTTTCACTCACAAAACAATTCCATTAAAAATAATGAAACTTGGGGCGGGAGCGTAGCCCAGCGGGTAGGGCGTTTGCCTTGCAGCGGCGGCCGGTGCCGCCCGGGTTCGATCCCGGGCCCCATATGGTCCCAGACCGCCAGGGTAGTTCCTGAGTGCAGAGCCAGAAGAAACCCCTGAGCATTGCCAGGTGGACCCAAAAGAAAAAAAAAAAAAAAAATGAAACTCAATAGGAAGGGCAGAGAAGTAAAAGAAATGAGGACAGAGAACTAAAGAAATTGAGGGGGGGAAGGAAGAAGATGAGAAACTGGACTAAAGAGGGAGCAGGAGTCGGGGCCCTGGGTACGTTAGCAACATGGAGGTGTGTGTGTATATATATTGATAGATATGTATAGATATGTATAGATATATATAGATATGTATATATCTATATATGGAAAGTCTTTATATATTCAAATATCTATCTATCTATCTTTCTATCTATCTATCTATCTATCTATCATCAATCTATCTATCTATCTATCTATCTGTCTATCTATCATCTACTATCTATCTATCTATCTCATCTATATCTATCTATCTATCATCTATCATTACTATTATATATCCTATATTCATCATTATTTATTATACTATTATCTATCTATCTATCTATCTATCTATCTATCTATCTATCTATCTATCTATCTATCTATCTATCTATCTATCTATCTATCTATCTATCTATCTATCTATCTATCTATCTATCTATCTATCTATCTAATCTACCTACCTACCTACCTACCTATATTCAAAACATAGGCTCTATGACACTTCAAAAATGATATCCAAACTACAACACACTTAAAATGTTCTGTCAAGTGGCAGGCTGAGAGTAATGGGAAGGAATTTAAGAACCCCAGAAGAGGAAACTTGACAGTGGTGGTGGGATGAGTGCTAAGACTAAGTCTAAAACTCAACAATCAAGAAGTTCGCAAATCACAGTTTTTAATGAAATAAAGTAATAAAAATTGCAAATTAGGCTGGACTTGGAATGAGGATTTGGGCTCCTCCTCCCATTCCTCCACCTCCATGTCAGTGGGCTTGGCTGCAAGCTCCCAGGTTCCACAGTCAGCAACAGCGGTCGAGGACACTCCAGACCCACAGCTGCACCTGTGCGTGGCTGCTCTGTGGCAGCGCAACAGACTTAGACAATAATGGAAGTTTGAACCAGGTCCTTCCCAGGATCTTTCACATAATGCACTGTAATGTTCATTCTAGTTGCAACAAACTGGGGAGGTTGATGGGAAATGGGGAATTATAACGTCACACTAGAACTTCGCTATTGAATATACATATAGAGACATCATAAACCGTTAATATCTGTAGGGCAAGCCACAAAGTGTAAGAGAAGAGGGAGAGAAAAACAGACAGAGACAGAGAGAAGAAATAGAAAGAAAAGGTGCCTGGGTTAGGTTGGAGAGAGTGTTTGGACACTGGTGGTGGGAATGGGGCACTGGTGGAGGGACGGGTGCTGGAACACTATCTGACAGAGACCCAACTATGAACATCCTTGTAATTGTATATCTCACTGTGGTATAATAAAAATTAAGGGGAAAAATTGTAAATTAAAAAACATATTAATGAAACTTTGCTCAGGCAAGTAGGATACAAACTTCGCCATACAGGAATTTTTAAAAAATATTTTAATTAAAAATTTTTATTTATTGAATCACCATGAAATAGACCATTACAGAGCTCATGACTGAATATTTAAAGTATTTTTTAAAATTTTTTAATTAAAAAATTTTATTTATTGAATCACCATGAGGCAGTGTCCCAAATACCCATCTCTCCACCAATGCACATTTGTTAGCACCAATGTCCCCATTTTACCTCCTCCCATACCAGGAAAGGTTTTTAAAAGGCCTTTTTTGTCTTTTATAGTGCCCTTATGGGTTCATTCAATAGGTAGAATCAATAGGTGACAAAGCAACTAAACTTTTTTCTAAAACATTTAAACATTTTGTTGTTGAGTATTCAAAAAAGCACATACGAAGATATCAAAAGAGTGAGATGCATGTGGCAAGAGCCAGTGAACGCAGCCAACTTGTTTTCCATACTCAAGGTTCTATCACTGCTCCAAGAAATAATTTATCATTGCATTTCCTGAGGAACAACTGATTAGACAAGAGGAACCACTAGCCCATGTCATCTGCTAAAGATAATAAGAAAAGTCTATCCTGTGTAATTAGTACCCAGAGAAATTTGGAAACAAGAAGTTCAGGAATACAGACACACCCGTTTCGTTGATAGACTTGCACTCCTGGCATGGGATTTAGTTTATAGGGACAGCAGAGAGTTAAGAGTACTGGGAGAGGAGTGAAGCCTGGAAGGGGTCGGTTTCAGTCATGGTTGGCTAAATTAAAATAGAATAATAATAGAATAAATAATAATGGATAAATAACAGAATAAAAGACAAATAATATATATTTAAATATAGAAAATGTTAACTATGTCATTCAGTTGAAGTATTTTTAATACAATCTTAGATGATTTTTTTTTTTTTGCTTTATTGGGTCATACCGGTGACACTCAGGGGTTACTCCTGGCTCTTCTCTCCAGGAATTTTTCCTGGTGGAGCATGGAGGACCATATGGGACCCCAGGGACTGAACCCGGTCAGCCATGTGCACGGCAAATGCCCTACCTCCTGTGCTATCACTCCGGCCCCTTAGATGGTATTTTTGCCCTTACCATCAACATTCTTCTAGTCTTTCTGAAATATATTCCCTTTTTTGTTTGTTTAGTTTGGGGACCACACCCAGAAATGCTCAGGCAGAATCACTCCTGACAGTGCGTGGGGACCTTGTTTTGTGCGGGATCAACCCCAGCCTCCCATGTACAAAGCATCCACCATCCTTTACTTTGCTCCTTGCTCTTCATTTGTCTTCATGTTCCTCTTAAATTTTTTGTTTTGAAGTCAAAGTTAACCTTAAAAACAGTGGATTTGCCATTTTTTTTTCTCATTGCTGAAATTTGTAGTTGCTTAAAGCATGGTAAAATCACACCATACAAAATGTCTGTGTTTGCTGCTTCTACCTCAACTTTTTGTTCCATTGCCCATGCATTCATTGCCTTTGAAAGGACCAGGGACCAATGTCCTGTCCAAGCCGCAGAGCCCTGGGAAGCCGACCTCTGTAGGAAAGCTTTGCTTTCTGAGATTCTACAGTGAGTCATTTTGCTCAAGGTCAGTTCCTGCTTTTACTTATAAGAATGTTCACATTAACATAACATTTGCAACAATTAAGTGAAATTAAAGAGCCTTTTCCTCCCTGCTCTAGACAAAAGCCATAAAAATCACTCAATTAGGCCTGGTAGAGTCCTGAACATACCCTGTTGAGATCAGCTTATGTGCTGTATTCCCTTCTTTAAACACTTCAAATGGGTGAATTGACTAAAGTCAAACCTAATGCTTGAAGAAGGGGGCCTTGCAGGATATTTTTATAGGAAATGAAGTCATAGATGTCTTCATCATCCCAAAGACGTGCAGTCATCTTTGCAAATAAAAACATTACTTGATATGAAACATGCAAAAGCCTTAAACCCCAATGGTTTCAACTTCATGTTGTCACAAAGCAAATTTGATGCACGTCCTTTGCACCTTCTTTCTAGGGTCTTCATTCTCTAGACAAAGTGGCAAGTATTTATCAGAGCCTTTACCAAGTCGGGTGCTATGGAAAGCACTTAGCAGGCTGTTCTCATGAGGAGCTCCCTGCTCTTCACCGTACTCCAAACACTGCCACTGTCCCTGCTGGGACCGTCCTCTTGGATCCTCCATCACATCCACTCTCAAAACTCACATCCATTTCTCACTTGACACTTCAGCCTGGCAATCAAAACCCTATAATCAAGAACGCGTTGCCTTTAAACATCAAATTGAAAGTAGAGAGCAGTTGTTTTTCTTTTTTTCTTTTTCTGGAGGTGGGAGTGTTTTTTCTGATTTACTTTTAATCAAGCTGCTGTAGTTGCTATCTGCCTAACAGAAAGAGACTTCTAGTAACTGGGGAAAACTTGGTAGTTTCTCTTAGTTGCCAGCTTAAGCAGCAGTCAGCTGTATCGGCTGTGTTTTCTCAAAAGACATTGCACACAGCAGATTGTGCAGAGTGCTTTTTTAAAGATTATTAGAGCACAGTAAAAAGTCCACAGTCACACAGAAGAAAGAAAGTTGTCAGCTTACCTTTATGACGGCTATAACGATTCTGCAGTTCCCAGCCTGCACAGCTACTGAACTGACTGTTGTCGCAGAGAGCTCCACGCCCGGTCTCCTTTGGCTGGACATGGCACTTTGTATCCAGAGTTTATACTTTGGGCAGCCTCTGTGCAGATGTGTGTCTGCTGGTCATTTCAGAAGGCAATCACCGGGGTTACTCGGATTCATTCAGGGAAAGAACTCTGCTTGCACTGGATTACTCTGCCAAAAGGAAAGAACAGGAGGTTAAAAATAGACAACCCCATTGAGTTTATCATGAGAGAGAGACGAGAGAGCAGGAGAGAATCGCCACACCCCTAGTATGGTAACAGTAAGCGCCTGTTATTTTTTGCCATTATCTTCATTGTGGATGGCAGTTTCTAGCACTCTGTCTATCAGCTGATGTTTGATAGCAGATGAAAAAAAAATACATCCTAACAATCCAAATTAGTTTTGTCACTGAAACTACACAGCTATGATGGACTTTGAAACTAAGCATTTATGACTTGGAAGTCAACTATTTTGGAATTATTAAAGTCTCCCTTCAGCAAAAAAACTCCACCCCCAATGTACTTGAAAAAATAAATACTGGTGTTTGTTTAGGGATTAAACCAAAATTGCTTGAAATGCAACTTTATAATAATTTCTTTTTCTAAAACTCACTGTCTTATCAAAAGGAAGTTTACATTTTCTAAGGCTCAGATTCTTAGGGGAATTTTTTTTTCAAGTAAAGCAAAATGGCTTCTATTGAGAGAAATTTAGCGAACATAAGGGAGGCTGAAGATAGAGAGATAAGTGTCCAAGGAGAACAGAATCTTCTCTAGAGTAGAAAAAAAGTTAGCTTCAAACACCTTTTAACCAGCAGTTATCAATAGATAGCTATCATTTCAGCATTTTTGTGGTAAGGACTTGATTAAACACATTTTATGTTCAGTTACCACAACTACCCACAAGTAACTATGAGAAACATAACTTGCTTTACTCTTTAGTTGAAGCAAGATATTTTTAAACTAACAGCAAATCCTGCATTTTGTCATTGTGTAAAATAGGGGAAAAATTCTAACTTCAGTTATTGATTTTTATCCTGCGTCTCCCTCCTCCCACTTTGCAGGAAAATTCTAGACAGCTTCAGAGCACAGCACAAGTTTCGTAGATTAATCTTATTGCTAGAAACTCTCCGTGTGTCACAAGCTGTCTGTGGTATTAAACAGCAGCTGTTGGAGTCCCTGTCAAAGAACAGCTGAAAATAACACCAACGTTTAGGTCAGAGGTCAGATGCAAACACACCAGAGTTACTGACTCCAAAGCTGCTGCAGCTATCGGAAATCTCTGGGACAGAGCCAGAATGGAGGATATAGCAATAAACAGAGTTAAATGTGTCCAGTCGCTGTTTTAAAACCTTAGGTCAATTTAAAAGCATGTAGGTTCAAGGCCAATGTTCAAACAACTAAGTCACATCACCGCTTGGTTTTTGCTAAAGATTCTGATAATATTCTTGAGTTAAAGGAGAAGAGAGCTTTTACAGGCATTACTTTTTTGTCTTCCAGACTATGGGATTGCTGTGCACTTAAGTAGCTATGATCCATACTTCTGCTCTTAGACTCTTGCCTGCTACTCCAGTAAGAGGGAGGGAAGCACCTACATATAGTGCCTGAGCCTTGTTATCTTTGTGGACACTGTAAAGGGAGCAGTTGTAGTTAGCTTGGGAGATCAGATGCCACAAGACTCCACAAAGTGTAAAGTATTGTAAATGGCTTTACTTTATGGTGGCAATGGAGAATTTGCAGAGAACCAATGAACCTCTCTGTTGAGGTCACCTCAGTGCCTAAGGCAAGCTCCCTCTCCTGGAGCCAATAGTTGGTTTTAACAAACCAAAACAAATGGAATAGAACCAGCTCTTTGTCCTCAAGGGGAAAAAAAGCAAGAGTTGACAACTGTGTCACATAATGACCACACCTAAATTGAAATACCCAAAGATGTGTCATTTAATTTTTGTGTACACTCTCAACCAGAACAGCAAACACTGATCTACAACCAAAATATACACATTTCATTTTCACCCAAAGTTAATCCTACTGTTGGAAACACAGCATGTGTCACAGGTTGAATAAAGGCTCTCAGAGGGACCTTTTGGCAGCAGGCTGGGCCAGGCTAGGAAAAGAATAGTTATGTCCACAAAGCCCCACTTTAAGCTGGATAACTGCATAAGGGGTGTGGAGGGCTACATGGAATGTGTGGAATTGCAGGTTCACACTAAGGAAAAAAGCAGAAGAGAGATGGAGAGGAGTCCTGAGAACATGACTTAAGTCTGATTAATTCCTAGGTTTAAGAGCAAAGGGAATGAGAAATATTTAAGACTTTGTTAACAGATTAATTCAGCTACTCAGCAGCCACAGCACTGCCTTTGTGTGTGTTGATGACCTTGCTTTCTGTTAATTAAATGGAGTAGGCCAAGAGTGTGGCATGAAGGAAATGTTTGCTAAACCACTGGCCATGAGCATAATGCCAAGTGCATATAGTCATAAGCCGTTTATGGCTTTGCACTCAAATTCTCTACTTTTAAATCTTTAAATAATTAAATCATGTCCCCATCACTTTTTAGTATTTTATTTTATTTTTTTATTTTTTACTTTTTATTTTTCCTCTTTTAGATTTTTTCTACTTTCCTCTGTAGAAGTTCTGTTGTCTAGACTGCCCCATTGCCACCTCAGCCTATTTCCTCCCTATATTTAATTATCACTTGCATTATTAATTCAGGTAAACAGTTTGGAAAATAGTACACTATGTATTCTATTAAAGAAACTGGTATTCTAGATCAGTTTATTAGAAAATTTCCTTAATGCTAAAGTACAAAAAACTTTTGAGCTGCATTTAATTTATATTTCTGCCTTCCTATCAGCTCCAAAACCAAAAGAAAACAAAAACATCCCAAACTACACTAAATAAAAAGCCTTGCAGTCATTCTCATATTCTTTGAGGTTTATGGAGGATCTTGGTGAGGTTATTATATGTTCTCTGTTTATCCCTCTGGGAAATGCCTGTTTTCGTAACAGTTGAATTTTAGTGAAATATCCTCCATGGGGAAATGAAAAGCTATAACTGGATTCAGCAGAGTTTCAAATAGCAGTTTTCCCAATTTTTTATTGTGATTATATATATATATATATATATATATATATATATATATATAATTGATCATCTTGACCCTTTTTAAGATAGGGCTTGGAGATATGAAAGACGTGCATAATGTTGCAAAACCAATCATCACTATCCATTTCATAATGGCTAAAACCTGTGCTTATAAAACTGTAATCGGGCTGGGAGTTAGAGAGTAGGGGTTAGACACACTCTAGTTTCATCCTCAGCACCTTGTGGTTCCCTAAGCACCACTGAAGGTAGCCCTGGAGTCCCCAAGTCCATGAATGTGGTCCAGGCATTACCTGGCTTGAGAAACTCCTCATCCTCAGTTCTCTCATTGAACTGCCTGCTCGGTTGCCAAGAATTGCCACGAAGCAATTCCATTGGTTCCACTTTGGGGGGTCTCCCCTGCCACCATCCTCTTTCAAATCTACAACTTTCTTTTATATATACATATATAAAGAAAGTTTATATATATAATTTTCTTTTACTTATGCATATAAAAGAAAGCATTATATATATATAAAAAACTGCAACTTCCATATATATGAAAGTTATAAATTTGAAAGGGGAATGGAATATATATACACATATTTGCACGTTTATAAATATTGAAATATATGCATATATAAATATAAGTATATATTATAATTTTAATATATTTATATATAATTTTTAATTTAATTTAGAAAAAATCAGCAACTATTGCTAAATTGTAATGCAGTTCTAGGATTAAAGCTAGTTAGATAACAAAATGGCAATATTAAAGTCAAAAGATCTAGAAAATAAATGTATGTGAACATTGTTATATCTGATTGCAGGATTGGAAAGACCTTGTCTAAGAATTTATTAAGCTTTTGGTTACTTCAGGACGTGTCTACACAGCCACATGGTGCAGACAATTCCATATCTACGTCTGGGCCACAGAGTAGACAAGGCAGCGGATGTAGGTGGTGGGTGGGACTACTGGGGCTTCTGGAAGTATGAAGGGGTTGGGGAGAGGCTATCAGACTCTGAAATAAACACCAGAGTTCTCAGCCCAGAATATTCTGCAAAAGAATATTCGTGAGGTGGTGGAGCTGAGCCCTTGGGACCACCATCCAGCTGGAATATTACTGTAATGGCAGGAATATTGCTGAAGCTGGAGCCTGGTTTGGTGGGTATTTGGCCTCTTGTCTAATGAGCACTAGTTAAGGGGTTAGTATTGGAGTAATACACCTGAAACTCAATTATATATATATATGTATGTATATATATACATATATATACAATATATATGTATATATGTATATATATACATACATATATACATATATATATACATACATATATATATACACACATATATATATGTATGTATATATATACATATATATACATATATATTGTATATATATGTGTATATATACATATATATATATAATTGAGTTTCAGGTGTATGTACCCAATACTAACCCTTAATATATATACATACATATATATATGTATGTATATATATACATATATTGGCTTTTTGGGTCACACCTGGCAATGCTCAGGGGTTACTCCCTGGCTTTGCATTCAGGAATTACTCCTGGCGGTGCTTGGAGGACCATATGGATGCCAGGGATCAAACCCAGGTCAGCCGTGGTGCAAGGCAAACGCCCTACCCACTGTGCTATCACTCCGCCCATAAATATTTTCTTAACTTTGTAATTCATCATGATTCCAATTTTTTAAAGCTTAAAAACAAGCAAACAAAAAAGACCAGGCTTTCAGTTCTTTTGGACGTATAGTCAGATGCAGATTTGCTAGATTATATGGTTATTTTATTTTTAATTCTTAAGGGTGCAAAGTCTTTTCTATAGTGGCAAACAGCTGATTTAATAAGACTTAGGAACCTAGGGACTGGAGATAATAAAGCCTTTAAGTGATTATTTTGCACACAGCTGATACTGCTTTGATTCAGGGCACTTCATATGGTTTCCTGAGCTTCACTAGGAGTGCTCTGAGTACAGAGCCCAACAAAAGTCTTGAGCATGCCCAGGTGCGGCCCACAATAGCTCAAATAAATAACAAATAAATGTGATAAATAACTTGAAAACTTTATTATTAAATTACTTTTTGATTTGTCTATAAATATGTCATGGAAATAACTCATTTTCTTTGATCAGATATATCTAGAGTCTGCTTGTTTTAATATTGAATCCTGAGTGTATTATTATTATTAGTTAAACTGTATTCAACTTTATAAATAAAATTAACTGACATAATAACAGAATAAGTCTATTCAAATTAAATATTTAAAGCAAAAATGTCTGCTATTGTTACCATTTTTATTTTTTACTTTTTTGGGTCACACCCGGCGATGCTCAGGGGTTACTTGTGGCTCTTTGCTCAAGAATTACTCCTGGCAGAGCTTGACGACCATATGGGATCCAAGGGATCGAATCCTGGTCGGCTGCATGCAAGGCAAATGCCCTATTCACTGTATTATCGCTCTGGCCTCTATCATTACCATTTTTACAGTAATAATAATAGCTACCATTCAGTGTATCTAAACATGTATTAGGAAGTGAGATAAGAATGTTACACTCTTAAGGCTGGAGCAATAGTCCAGTGAGTAGGGTGTTTGCCTTGTATACCACTGACCTGGGTTCGATCCCCAACATTCCATATGGTCTCCCAAGGAGGAGCAATCCCTGCACATTGCCAGTTGTGACCCAAAAAGAACAAAAAGTAACACTCTTAATTCCACTTTACATAATAAAACTGGAAAGATTGATTTTCTTACTTTATAAATCACATACATGTATAGAGTAGTTCTAATCAGCTACAATTCTAGTAAATCTAGTTATCTTTGGTCCAAACTTTGCTCTCTGATTTTTAAAGCGAATATCTGGTTCTGTGTAAAATGACATACACGACTATTACTAGACTCTAATTATTATTCTTGTTCTCTTCTAAATCCATTTGTTGTTTCCAGGACAAAATCATTCCCTTCCCTCTATATCAGGATAAATAATGTGGGAATAATGAAAGTGTTTTTAAGAACTTTTAAATTCTTAATTGTTTAGTAAGAGTTTAAGAAACATTGGCAATAAACATCTATGAAGATATGGTAGAATTTACTAGCAAACAATCCAAATATGTGCTTATTTGGGGTAGGCCAGGACTTTTGATTTGTTTTCATTTAATTGTGGTTGACCTTTTTTAGGTTTTCTATTTCTTATGGTTCTATGTTGAGAGTTTATAAAAAAATTGCCCATTTATTTTAGATTCTCCAATGGAATATTATAAAGTTGTTCATAACAGTTTCATATAATCCTCTGTATTTCTATGGCATCTGTTATAACTTCTCACCTTTCATATTTAATCCAAATAGTTAGGGTTTTCTCCAATTTTTCTTGTGAGTTTGTGCATCTAGTTTGTACTTTTTGAATTATCTGCTCTTAGTTTCATCCTCTTTTGTGTTTTTTTATTTCAGCTTTGTTTTCTAAGTTTTTATTTTTTGCTTTTTCCTGCTAACTTTGGGTTTTTTTTTTTTTTTGGTCCCTCTGGTTCTATATCTCTATTGTGTGACACTAGATTAGTATGCTTTTTCTTGTTTTCTTATGTAACTCTGCATTTCTATGAATTTCCTTTCCTTTTTAGTACTAGTTTTGCTGTGTTTTATGTATTCCTATTTGTTTCCAGAAACAGTTTTTACCTCTTTGATTTCTTCATTGACTCGATAGTTATTTTGATTAGTCTCCAAATATTTGAATTTTTAACTTTATTCTTATGGTTGATTTCTAATATTATTACTCAGTGTGATTTTGATCATCGTTACATTATTGACTCTGTTTTTGTCCCATAATGTGTTCAATCCTGGAGAATGTTCCTGTATTCCTTGTATGTCTATCTTTAGAGAAGGTAAAGGTCCCCATAAATGTCTATTAAGCTCAGCTTTTCCAACTCCTCATTTAAAGCTTTCCTTGATGGATTTTTTGTCTAACCCATTGGTAAAGTAGAGGTGTAAGTTGTCTTACTACTATTGTGTCCCTGTCAATGTCTTTTTCCACGTCAGTTAGTAGTTACTTTATATATTTTATATATTTATATATATTTATATATTTCATATACTTATATCTATTTTGTGCATAGCCACATAGACATTACAGAGTGTTAAGTCCTCTTGCTGAATTCATTGTTCCCTGGATCATTATATAATATCCTTCTCTGTCCCTTCTTACTTTTTTTTCACCTAAGCACCCTTGTTTACAGTACTGTTTTTGGAAGTTTCATGCATATATTATTCCAACACCCTATCAACCACCAGAATGCCTCTTCCCTCCTCCAAAGCTCTAAGATCCCTCTCATCTACCTCCACATAACTTGCAGTAACCATCCCCTCACCCCGCCCCACCACACATACAGAGTTCTGTAGTCAAGTTTTTAGGGTCTATTGACTTTGGTCTCTTGCTAATTTTTTTACTGTTTCTCTTATCCTACAATGAGAGAGGTTGTCCTACAGCTGTCCCTTCCTGGCTGACTTATTTCACTTAGCATGGTATACTCCATTTCTGTCCACATGGCAGCAAACTGCATGATTTTGTTTTTTCCATATAACCAAGTAATTTTCCACTGTGTGTATATGCCACAATTATTTTTTATCTAGTCATCTGTTCTTGAACCATCATATTATTCCCAAGTCTTCATTATAGTAAATAGTGCTGCAAAACTATCAGAGCACAAATGTCTTTCGGAGTTTTTGGGCCCTCGGTAAATGCCATCTTCTTCGCAGATGCCAAGAAGCTAAAATGCTGGGTCATAGAAATCAGTTCTTAGTTTTGGAGAAGTGTCCATTTTTATGGTGTCTAATACCTCACACTTGAGCTCACTGATTTGATTTTCATTTCTTCATTCAATTGCAGCACTGCTCTAATATATTTTTCATTTAATTTTTTAGCTCAACAACTTCTGTGTAGATATTCAACATACTTTTTGCTTCTTGAAATTCTCTTCCAATGATTTCTCATTTTAGTGCATATCGTTAGGACTGTTTATTATTTACACAGTTCTGAGTACTTTGGATTCTTCTCAACTTCTGTCATCTCTATCAGAACGAGGAATTCTTTTGTTACCTCATTATGTGTGATGTTGCATGAAAGCCCATGTGAGAGCTGATCAGTGGGCCTGGGAAGCAATTGGAGGTTATAGTTGGCAAATGCTAGGAAGAGATGCAGCTCTTGGTTCCTGTCCATCTGACTGACTACTGGGAATTTGCAGTTGTGGGTGCCTTACAGTGACTCAGCACTCAAGTCTTGCAGGCCCGAAAGTGACTAATGTTACTAGGCATTCACCATCGCTAGTGCCCAACAACAGATGTGATGTTAAAGTCAAGAAGTTCTGGGCAGTGACTGGCTACACATGGTCATAGTGCCTGACTAGAGCAATAGGCAGGGCAGGCCTATTTGGTGACCAGAGATTTGTGGTCACAAGTACCTAGTAGGAGCTGGATTGCAGAAGCTAAGCATAATTGAGCTCTACCCTACAGTTCGAAGTTGCAGAGTGCTTGGCAAGGTCTATGGCACCAACAAGTTTGAGCTAGCCTGGCTCCAAGCAAAGACAAGATTATGAGTGTTCAGGCATACTTGTGCACCTAATTTGAGCTGACATAAAAAGGCAACAGGGTTTCAAGTGTTCAACTATGGCAGCGAACCCAAGTTGAAAACATCTGGGTAGATACAACATGGAGTTTAGGATTGCTGGTGCTCAGAATCACTTGTGCACCAAGTTTGAAAGTTCTTATATAGAAATCAGGTACTCAAGGTCACCAGTGACCTGTCACCACTGAGAACTGGTTGCACAAACTTCTGTTGTGTCTGGGAACCCGTGACAGAGCCGTTTGAAGAGGAGACTAGCTAAGGCAAGTAACAGAGCATGCCACTGGGGTCTAGCAGGAAGCACTGGAGGGTAGGTTGGGATCAAATGACACTCTGATTTTATCCAGAGGGTTCTCTCTGCCTGCATGGGTGTGGTTTGCTTGCAGTCAGATGTTGACTGAGAGAGAGGACAGATCAATTAGGCTAAAACAATTAGGTTGTTGCTCATCCCCGCTGATATGTCTCATCTAATTGCTGGAAAAAGGCAAAGCTTATCAGGATTTGCCCTTAGGGTCTGTTACTTGGAGAGTGAGATTAATATGGCATCCACCAGCAAGGTTGAGGGAGGTCACCAAGATGTGCCTACTGATGACTTCAACTCCTGTTTATACTTTATATCTGGCTTCCTGTTCCAGTGTTGTAAATACAGAACAAAAGGATTGACGTGCTTATGTGTTCTTCATAACTTCAGTCTCCTGCTCCTCGAGGCAAAATTCTGCACTTTAGAAATCGCTTCCCACTGCAGTTTGTGGTTCCCTGGAAGTGGGTTTCTCTTACTTAGCCATGCGTCTTTTGTCTCCATTTCATCTGAGAACTTTCCTTACGTTGAAAATTTTATCACTGGGGTTTCCCCCCGCCACCCCCAGTCTGCCTCTATGGCCGACACTTCCCCTTATACATTGTGGCTTGCAATATATACATTTAGGGGTTATCATGTATATCCTTTTTCCTACATTCAATGCTCAGTTCTAGACTGGTATTATCATTTCCAACAATTATTAGCACACTGTTCCCTTTTCTGTCTTACGTAACCTCTGACTCCTTAAGGCTCCGGTACTCAGAGAATTTCTCTTAAGGGAGTGTCCTTTCATTGCCCTTCCCCTCACAGTGCGCAATGAATGGATGGGTGGATGTCATGAGCTGCTCTCTCTCCCTAGACTCAGTGTCAAAACAACACAAAGACAGAAATTCAAGACCCCGCTTAGAGATATGAGGACTCCTCAGGAAAGGAGAAGCTACAGCAAAATCTATGAGATTATGAAAAGACCATCAGCAGTGCAAGGGCTCAATTTTGAGAACATCAGCAGATTCAAGCTTTCCAATGCTAATGACCAGATCAATTTTTTTTTTGTTGCTTTCTGGGTCACACCAGGCAACACTCAGGAGTCATTCCTGGCACTTTGCTCAGGAATTGCTTGGGGGACCATATGGGATATCAGGGATTGAACCCGGGTGGGCCGCTGCAAGGCAAATGCCCTCCCCTGCTGTGCTATCACTCTGCCCCCATTAATTTTAATGTATTAAAACCCCAGAAGAAAATCTGGAAGAACTGTATAAAACCTCCTACCAAAAGCCATTCATGGTTTGATCTTCAAGCCCATATTCTCCTCGAATGTGTATCTCTTTGTTTGTGTCTATGTCTCTTTATTTGCTTTTTCCACTCTGGAGAAGCCTATACTCTCTCTTGAACATGTATTTCCTTTTTATCTCTCCCCTCATGTCTTCCTACATAAGTTTCATTTAATAAAAGCTATCTTATGATAATTTTCCCTCCTGAAATTATTTTCTGTGAGGGAAAAGCAATGGATTCAGAAAAGCTTCGCTAAGGTTAGAATTGGCTTTTCTTTTCTGCAAAGAGTGATTTCTTGCTCCAGCTTGAGTCTGTGGACTCCAGAGATAACGGGTGCAGAGTCATCTCCCATTCTGCACAGACCAAGTGAACTTCAGGCACTGTTTGTTGGTTCCCCTTGGGGCAAGCTGTATGTAAATATCTGTGTCCTGTAGGGGCTTGTGGTAGACTAGAACAGTCCTGACCCAAGCCAGGCATTTTTCTTGAGTGCTGGGGCAGAGGTAGGTTGAACAGAAAAGAGGGACACTTTTTTTTCTAATCTCTCTCTCTCATTCCCACTTTTCCAAGCCACTGGGCACTGGTGGGGGATGGGTGCTGCAAAAATTTGAAATTTTTAAAAATTAAGTTAAACTAAAGTACATAGTCAGCAACCCAAATAGAGAAGTGCATTAGAAGATATAGAGCATGTATCTCCAAAGAGGAAATTATGCCACCATAATTAAAGAGCAAATGCATTTTAGTGACTCATCATTTCTAGAATATCACCTTTATCATTACACATTAGACAAAAAATTCCTAACATAATATAGCATGCAATGTATTTGCTGACATTTATGTTTATTTCTTAGATAACAATCTTTCTACTTATTATCTATAGGTAAATGAAATCTATTTCCTCTTTAAACAGCTTCTATTCTAGCCATCAATTTGTACTTCCATGCACGTTTTCATTTACTAACTCACGGGAAATAACTAAATGTTGACTAAGTACTAAGAACTGTTCCAGATGTTAGGCACATGACAATAAATAAAGCAAAGTACACCCACTAATGGAGCTTGCCTTGTGGTAGGAAAGACAATTAAGAAACACCGGTATATGTATGATTATGTTGGAAGAAAAATAAGAACGGTTTGAGGCTCTTCATATTCTTGAATCAACCAGATGCCATTGGGCTACATTGGCACATGATAGGGTCCAATGAAAATGTTACTGGTGCCCACTCGAGCAAATTGATGAATAACGGGATTCAAGAGATCAAGTGATCAAGTGATGTTGGAAGAAAAATAAGACAGGGAAGAGTAAGGAGAGAATGTGAACAGAAGATGGATACTACTTTAAGAAGGATTTAGGAAATGTCTCTTTACTAAGATTTAAGTATAAAGACTGGTATTAAGCTGAAAAGAGCAAGACATGAAGATATCTCTATGAAGAACATTGCAGGTAGCTGAGGCACGCTGCTTTATATTAATAAAACATCCAGTTGGTTGGTGTGGCAGGAGCTAAGGACTAGGAGAAAAGGCCCTTGATAAAATACTGTATCTAGAGATAGAGATAGGGCTGATGAACTCATGCAGGGCCTTCTAAATATGTACTGCTATGCCCTGTTCTGCTTGGTAAAAACTATGGCTGCTATCTATGCCCTGTCCTAATTACCTCCAAGTGAGTTTGGTGACTGTTCCATTTGGATGTATAATTATGTGATAACACTACTGTTAAGGTGAGGGTATGGCCTTTGGATTTCATTTCACATGAGGTAGGGCATTATTACAGGTTGGTCTCTTGCTGAAGGAAGGACATGATTTAACTCCCCAATAGTTAAAGAAAATCTTTATGGAAGAGAAACCTTAGCAGTCAAGAGTGAGAACAAAACACAGAAAAAATGTTATAGTACCACAATGCCAACACAAGGCTTTGGGGATGTTTCGTATTTTTTGGAGCAGGTAGAAGGCAGGAGTTGGGCCACACCCCTCAGGGCTCAGGAGTTACTCCCTGGCTCTGCTTTCAGATGTCCTTCCTGGCAGTGCTTGGGAAATTGTGATATGTGGATTTAAGCTAGGGTCAGCTACATGTAAGCAAGTGCCTTGACCTCTGTACTAAATCTGTCCATGAGGCTATTTCTTTATGGACATTAAAGCTTTACTGGGGAAATAATGCTCAAAATGTTGTGCTCCTTCTGACAATTATACTATGTCTGTACATTGAGTTCAAAAAAATTTCCTGACAAATGAGCAAATGAGTCTGTTTAGATATATAAATCCTTAGCTTCTCCATAGGACTTGGAGAATAAGACCTGGAAGAAGAATTATAAACAAACTACTTCTAGATCCAACAAATTTCCCTTCTATAAAGTGATAAGGAAAACAAAACTTGATCATGTTCAAAGAATACTTAGTTTGGTGAAGAGATCAAAGGTGGCTATATTTATTATGATTTTTAAGCAATGATTTACTGTTGCAGGACTCCTAAGGGCCGCTGCATCTGCTCTGTATTGCCTCCCGCAAATCACTCCGTAGATAAGGGGGTAGTCTAAATGTGGCAGTTTATCCGACCATGTATGCTGTACTAGCTGGTATAAATATTCTCCCCATGCTATCACAATCATCGTGGGACTAGCTAGATCTTACCAGCATATTAGCCTGGCCACGTAAGGACACCTAAGTAATTAGCCCAGAGAGAAATGCTGTTTGCTTCCAAACAAACAAGCATGGCTCCCTGATAAAATATAAAACTACAATGAAGTAGAGGAGACTTGTGAAGGCTTGGAGAAATATTTAACTGGCATTGGTGTTGATCTTTTGGTACAGTGACTTGCCATCTCAGAAACCCCTTCTCTACATTTCAAAGGGCCTTCCCGGCTCAAAAACATTAGCACAGTAAAGGCCCTAGGTGAGATGCAGGGAGGGATTACCTGAGGGCATTGGACCCTCCCTGCTTTCCATAACAATGGGAGGGAAGGTCTGAGTTGCGGAGGGGGGAGGGGGTTATAAACTAGCCGGTTCCCGCTCCTCCCGGTCTTCTTCCCTGTGGGATCTCGCCTTGTGAGCGCTTATTCCCCTTGGAAGTTTTACACGTGGTGGTCGCCATCTTGGCCTACACGTGGCTGGGGTTCTAGCCTGGAATCCTTTTTCCTTTTGCTAATTTGTATGCCTGAACCTGTGATAAGTAAAGCCTTTAAAACCGCATCAGATTCCTGAGTGTTCATCCATTCGCCGGCTCGGAGGTAGAAGGGAACTCGCTTCCCGGCACTGTCGGGGACCCTGGCGGAGCACCCCGACAATTTACCAAAATAATGTGTGAAATGCTACAAATCCTTATATTTTTCTTTTGAAATTTCCTGTTTAGACCAATGAGCAATATAAAAAACTGGATTATTTATTAGTCATTTGTATAGATTTTTTAAAAAAATTAAATAATGTTTAGATTTTCATTGAAATAAACAAATATTTGGCTATTCTTTTTTTCTTCCTTTTTTTTTTTTTTTTGGGTCACATCCAGAAATGCTCAGGTGTTACTCCTGGCTCTGCACTCATGAATTACTCCTGGTGGTGCTCAGGGGACCATATGGGATGCCAGGATCAAACCCAGGTTGGCCGTGTGCAAGGCAAAGGCCCTCCCGGCTGGACTATTGCTCTGGCCCTGGCTATTCTTGATTTGGAAAAAAATACCTCACTGAAACAAAGAGATGCATACAATAGTTCAAGTCAAGAAAGTGTTTGAAAAAAAATCACTGAAAAGCTTTCAACATAGAAAGAGTATTTTAAAACATTATTTATCACAAGACTTGCTCCTTGTACCGCTATATACATAGACTACAACATAGCAGGGTTCTCTCACTGATATAATTTTACTTTCAGTAATGAAGTGTCCTGAGACTTATCCTTCAGAAAAGATGGTGACTATATGAGAAGGCAGGAGTCTTAATTATCTTGATTTTGGAAATTTTTTTTTTTCTGTTGCTAAACTCCAGTTGGGAGCTGAGAGTTTCCATCCCCAAGCAGTCCCCCAGGAGGCCCAAAGCACAGCAGTCATTCCAGTGGCTTGGGAAGTCAGCAATGACCCTGAGGGAGGGCTGTCACCTCTCCAAGCTGCTATAAAGTTTTCAAGAAGGGGGAAAATGTAACAGAAATCCTAAGCACTTAAATACCAGATACCCTAAACAGTTTTAGTATTATCTATGAAGTCCAAGTAAGAAGTATGTAGAATTGTCTTTTTTTTCAAATAGGATTTATTAAGAAACACAAAGACAGCTATGTGTTTGACATGTTATATAGAGTAAAGTTCTTTCAAGTACTGTTTGTTACAAAGGGATTTCTCAGTCGTCCAGGGTGATAGTTTGATTTGCTGACAGTATGTTTGGCGCAATTTAGTAGCAAAGCCACATTTTATGATTCCGCTCTAAAAAGATCTATTTGTTAAAAAAAAAAGATGTTTTTTTTTTTTTTAACAAATTCAGAATTCCTAGAATTTTTCTGGGCAGCTTTGGAGAGTAAAAAGGTTTCTTACCAGATTTCACACAGACGTCCCTTGCGAAGGGAATCCTTGTTTTGGTCAGGCACAGCATTCACCCGAGTCAGAGAACTCCACATGAAAGGGCATGACTGCCGAGGATGTCCGGAAGGAGAGAGACGATACTAACACCTGCAGGAAAAAAAAGATAGCCAGATATTCGGGCTTTAGGAAAAACAGGAAACAAGATGAGAGAAATCTATAGAAAGCTGGAAATAAAAAATGGAAACAAAAGTAGCTGGCCATTTGTACCCCACCCCACACAACACACACCGCCCAAAAGTACACACGTTTCTATCAAAAAGGAAAAGCAGAGGTTTCCATAGGAAAACGTTCAAAAGCCAAGACCGTCGTTGCTATTTAGAATCTACCTTCAGAGTCTGGCATAACCCTCTTTGAGTCCCGTGGTCTTAGAGAAGCGTGTGTAAGTCTCTAGAGAACACTCACGGAACCTCCTCACGGTGCTCAGGCCCCCGCCGCCCTCTGCACTGTCCTTATTAAATTGCTTCACATTTGTAAACACTTCACCTGGTGGGGCTCTCCACGGTACTCTAGTTCTAGGAGAGTACCCATATTGCACTGCAGAATCGTCACATCCTGTCCTTTTATTTTGAGTTCTAAAGTTGAACCTTTCATCACATAATTGTAGACAATTTACATTCATTAAAAATAAGCAATTTTAAGTAATACCACTCCATTTTTAAGTACAAGTTTATCCCTTGGTCTTTGATTGCAGAATTGAGGTTACCAAAAGTTTGAGGGGGCAGGAAGAAAGAGGTGGAGTAGAATTAAGGACACTGGTGATTGTTTGGGGGTCACTGTGGTAGTAGTGAAAGCACAGTGACTTTGTATATCAAAAACTGCTAAGCACTCAAACACCATCTAGACTAAACTGCAATTTTGTGTGATCTAAACAACGATTTAAAACATTTTCACATAGTGGTCTCCATCTCGCTCTTTCCCCCAATAGAGGTGGGAGAAGACCTAACATCTGTGATGATTATGCAATAAAGGTAGTACAGAGGATTGAGGTGAGAGACATTAAGTGAAAGCCAGTGAGCTAAGAGGCCCCCTCACTTCCCTCCTGTCAGGGCTCTTGTTCCAAAGCCACAGGAACTAAATTGCATGCCATAGATGCAAGTTGGGGAGGGGGTCAATCAGGGGACATTGGTGGTGGGAAATGGGCACTGGTGGAGGGATGGGTGCTGGAACATTGTGTGACTGAAACCCAAATATGAATACTTTTATAACA
This sequence comes from Cryptotis parvus, assembly GCA_021461705.1. Lineage (NCBI taxonomy): Eukaryota > Metazoa > Chordata > Mammalia > Eulipotyphla > Soricidae > Cryptotis > Cryptotis parvus. Next base: position 670 of record JAJIBD010032738.1, on the reverse strand, counting down.
AAGCCACGGAATTATTTTTTATGTCCTACTCATAAATTTAAAATTATATATGACTATAAATATATAGTCTCTATATATAGATATATATATATTATAGTCTATATATAGACTATATATAGAGTCTCTCTCTATATATATACACTCTCTCTATATAGTCTCTCTATATATATATATAGATATTTGTATATATATCTATATACATATATATATATATATATATATATATATATATATAGAGAGAGAGAGAGAGAGAGAGAGTCTACATAGTTGAAACTTCCTGGACAGCATGTCCTGGGTCAAAGACTACAGCAAGTACCCTTGAAAGAGAAACCACAGAAGCTTTGCTTTACTTATTTTTTTTTTTTTTATATTTTTTTTTTCTGTTAGAGCTGTAATATCCATTGGGGAAGCCCTTTTTGAAAAAAAGGACTTTATAACATGGGCACTTGCCAGTTAAATGGCCTAGAAATAAGGAAAGCCATCTTAGAGGATTTCTCCAATCAATGAATCAGGATACAGGACAGTTTTTATATATGGGGGAGACTGGTCACACCAGGCAGTGCTCAGGGCTCCCTCATGGCATGGGTAGAGCTTTGGTCGCTGACCCCAGTGTATACCATTCTTAGCTCACATTTGAATGTGATTTAACTAATACAAACTGTGTCAGAAT
>JAJIBD010032737.1:0-16584 GCA_021461705.1 Cryptotis parvus | reverse complement strand
AAATACATCTAACAATCCAGGTGGATTTGTCACTGAAACTACACAGCTATGATGGACTTTGGAAACCAGCATTTATGACTTGGAAGTCAACTATTTTGGAATTATTAAGTCTCCCTTCAGCAAAACTCCCTTTATTGTACTTGAAAAAAATAAATGCCGGTGTTTGTTTAGGGATTAAACCAAAAGTGCGAAATGCAACTTTATAATAATTTCTTTTCTAAAACTCACTGTCTTATCAGGGATTATTTCAAAGGCTCAAGATTCTTGGGGGCCGTAAAACCAGTAAACTGTGGAGAATTTAGCGAACATAAGGGAGGCTGAGAAGATAGAGATAAGTGTCAGGAGAGACAGAATCTTCTCTGAGTAGAAAAAGTTAGCTTCAAACACCTTTTAACCAGCAGTTATCAATAGATGACTATCATTTCAACATTTTTGTGGTAGGGTTTGATTAAGCACATTTTGTATTTAAGATTACACAACTACCTAGTAACTATGAAACATGGCACTCTTTGGACAGAGCAAGATCTTCTTACTAAACTAACAACAAATCCTGCATTTTATTCATTTGTGTAAAATAGGGGAAAATTCTAGCTTTGATTGTGATTTTTATCATAGTCTCTCCTCCCACTTTGCAGGAAAAATTCTAGACAGCTTCAGAGCACAGCACAAGTTTAGTAGATTAATCTTATTGCTAGAAACTCTCCGTAATCTGACTGTCTGTGATAAATAAACAACAGCTGTTGGGTCCTGTCAAGAACGGCTGAAAATAGCACCAACATTTAGGTCAGAGGTCAGATGCAAGTACACCAGGTTACTGGCTCCAGCCACAGCTATCGGAAATCTCACAGGACAGAGCCAGAATGGAATATAGCAATAAACAGAGTTAAATGTGTCCAGTCAGCTGTTTGACCTTAGGTCAATTTAAGCATGTAGGTTCAAGGCCAATGTTCAAACAAGCTAAGTCACATCACCCTTGGTTTTGCTAAAGATTCTGATAATATTCTTGAGTTAAAGGAGAAGGCTTTTACAGGCATTACTTTTTGTCTTCCAGACTATGGGATTGCTGTACATAAAGTACTTTGCGATCCATACTTCTGCTCTTAGACTCTTGCCTGCTACTCAGTAAGAGGAGGAAGCACCACATATAGTGCCCTGAGCCTTGTTATCTTTGTGGACACTGTAAAGACAGTTAGTTAACCCAGGAGATCAGATGCCTGAACTCAAAGTGTATTTATTGTAAATGGCTTTACTTTATGGTGGCAATGGAGAATTTACCCAGAGAACAATGAGCCTGCTCTGTTTGAGGAGTCACCTCAGTACTAAACCTTAAGCTCCACTCTCCTGGAGCCAATAGTTGGTTTTAACAAACCAAAACAAATGGAATAGAACCAGCTCTTTGTCCTCAAGGGAAAAAAAAACAAGAGTTGACAACTGTATATAATGACCACACCTAAATTGAAATACCCAAGATGTGTCATTTAATTTTTGTGTACACTCTCAACAGAACAGCAAACACTGATCTACAGCAAAATATACACATTTCATTTACTTCAATTTAATCCTACTGTTGGAAACACAGCATGTGTCACAGGATTACGAATAAAGGCTGGGGGACCTTTTGGCAGCAGGCTGGAGCCAGGCTAGAAATAGTTGCCATCCACAAAGCCCCACTTTAAGCTGGATAACTGCATAAGGAGTGTGTGGAGGGCTACATGGAATGTATTGGGTTGCAGGAGTTCACACTAAGGAAAAAAGCAGAAGAGAGATGGAAAGTCTGAGAACACGGCTTAAGTCACAGATTAATTCCTAGGTTTAAGAGCAAAGGAGATAGAAATATTTAAGACTTTGTTAACAGATTGATTCAACCCTCCAGCAGCCACAACACTGCCTTTGTATTGTGTTGATGACCTGCTTTCTGTTAATTAAATGAGTAGGCCAAGAGTGTGGCATGAAGGAAATGTTTGCTGACCTGGCCATGGCATAATGCAAGTGCATATAGTCATAAGCCGTTTGTGAGCACTCAAATTCTCTACTTTTAAAATCTTTTAAATAATTAAATCATGTCCCCATCACTTTTAGTATTTTATTTTATTTTTATTTTTACTTTTTTATTTTTCCTCTTTGCTAGAATTTTTTTACTTTCTCATAGAAGTTCTCATTTGTCTGGAGCTGCCCCATTGCCTCAGCCTATTTCCTCCCTATATTTAAATTATCGCATTATTAATTCAGGTAAAACAGTTTGGAAAATAGTACACTATGTATTCTATTAAAGAAACTGGTATTCCTGAATAGTTTATTTGAAAATTTGTAATGTAAAGTACCACAAAACTTTTGGGCTGCATTTAATTTATATTTCTGCCTTTCCTATCAGCTCAAAACCAAAAGAAAGCAAACATCCCAAACTACACTAAATAAAGCCTTTGCAGTCATTCTCATATTCTTTGAGGGTTTATGGAGGATCTTGTTGAGGTTGTGTTATGTTCTCTGTTTATCCCTCTAGAAATGCCTGTTTTTAACAGTTGAATTTTATTGAAATATCCTCCATGAAATGGCTATATAACTGGATTCAAGCAGAGTTTCAAATAACAGTTTTTCCCAATTTTTTGTATGATTATATATATATATATATATGTATATATATATACCATATATAATTGATCATCTTGACCCTTTTAAGATTGGGCTTGGAGATGAAGACGTGCATATAATGTTGCAAAACCAATCATCACTATCCATTTCCATAGCGGCTAAAACCTGTACTTATAAAACTGTAATCGGGGCTGGAGGTTAGAGTGAGGTTAGACCACCTCTAGTTTCATCACTCAGCACCTTGTGGTTTTGAAGCACCACTGAAGGTAACCCTGGAGTCCCAAATTCATGAATGTGGTCCAGGCATTACCTGGCTTGAGAAACTCCTCATCCTCAGTTCTCTCATTGAACTGCCTGCTCGGATTGCCAAGAATTGCCTGACAATTCCATTGGTTTCCACTTAGGGGGTGCTCCCTGCCACCTCACTCTTTCAAATCTACAACTTTCTTTATATATATGAAAGAAGTTTATATACTATAATTTTCTTTTGCCTTGCATATAAAAGAAAGCATTATATATATATAAAAAACTACAACTTCCATATATATAAAGTTATAAATTTGAAAGGGAATGCCTATACACATATTTGCGTTTATAAATATTAAAATATATACATATATAAATATAAGTATATATTATAATTTTAATATATTTATATATAATTTTAATTTAATTTAGAAAAATCAACTATTGCTAAATTATGGTAGTTCTAGGATTAAAGCTAGTTGGGTAACAAAATGGCAATATTAAAGTCAAAAGATCTAGAAAATAAATAATATGCCAGACATTATTATATCTGATTACAGGATTAAAAGACCTTATCTAAGTTGTTATTCCTTTCGTTGTGCGTGTGGTTGCGGACGGTTTAAGGCGTGCGTCTGGGCACAAGTAGACAAGGCAGCGGATGTAGGTGGTGGGTGGGACTACTGGGGCTTCTGGAAGTAGCAAGAGGGTTGGGGAGGCTATCAGACTCTGAAATAAACACCAGAGTTCTCAGCCCAGAATATTCTGAATATTACGTGAGAATTGAGCTGAGCCCTTGGACCACCATCCAGCTGGAATATCTAATGTGGAATATTGCTGAGCTGGAGCCTTGGTTTGGTGGGTATTTGGCCTCTTGCTCCAATGGGCACGTTAAGGGGTTAGTATTGGGTTGATCATATGAGAAAGCTCAATTATATATATATGTATGTATATATATATACATATATATACAATATAATAATATGTATATATATACACATATATATACATATATATCTTACAACACCATACCATACACACATATATATATGTATGTATATATACATATATACACATATATATTAAATATATCAATATATATACTCTATATATATATAATTGAGTTTTCGGGTATATTACTCAATATACCCATTATATACATACACATATATATATGTATGTATATATATATATATGTGGCTTTTTTGGGTCACGCAATGCTCGGGGTTTCTCCGCCATTGCATTCAGAAATTACTCGCGGTGTAGGGGGGGACCATATAGATGCCAGGGATCAGACCCAGGTCAGCCGTGTACAAGGCCAAACGCCCTACCCACTGTGCTATCCTCCGGCCCAAATATTTTTTTGACTTGTAATTCATCATGATTCCATTTTTAAAGCTTAAAAACAAGCAAACAAAAAAGATAGGCTTTCAGTTCTTTTGGACGTATAGTCGGATGCAGATTTGCTAGATTATATGGTTATTTTATTTTTAATTCTTAAGGGTGCAAAGTCTTTTCTATAGTAGCAAACAGCTGATTTAATGAGATTGGGAACCTAGGGCTAGAAATAATAAAGCCTTTAAGTGATTATTTTTCACACAGCTGATACTGCTTTGATTCAGGGCGCTTCATATGGTTTCTGAGCTTCACTAAGGTTAACTCTGGTACAGAGCCCAACAAAAGTCTTGAGCATGCCAGGTGCGGCCTAATAGCTCAAATAAATAACAAATAAATGTGGTAAATAACTTGAAAACTTTTTTAAATTACTTTTGATTTGTCTATAAATATGTCATGGAAATAACTCATTTTCTTTGATCAGATATCTAGAGTCTGCTTGTTTTAATATTGGATCCTGGGTATTATTATTAATTAAACTATATTCAACTTTATAAATAAAATTAGCTGACATAATAACAGAATAAGTCTATTCAAATTAAATATTTAAGCAAAATGTACTGCTATTATTACCATTTTTATTTTTTCTTGGGTCACCGGCGTACTCAGGGTTACTTGTGGCTCTTTACTCAAGAATTACTCCTGGCAGAGCGGGGCGACCATATGGGATCCAAGGTATCAGATCCTGGTGAAGCTGCATTTCAAAACAAATGCCCTATTCCTCTCTTATACGCTCTGGCCTCTATCATTACCACAGTATATATAGCTACCATTCAGTGTATCTAAACATGTATTAGGAAGTGAGATAAGAATATTACACTCAAGGCGGTGGAGCAATAGTCCGTGAGTAGAATTCATTTGTCTTAACCCACCAAACCTGGGTTCGTTCCCCAACATTCAATATGGTCTCCCAAGGAGAAGCATTCCCTGCACATTGCCAGTTGTGACCCAAAAGAACAAAAATGACTTTCTTAATTCCACTTTACATAATAAAACTGGAAAGATTGATTTTCTTGCTTTATAAATCACATATATGTTTAGGCTAGTTCTAATCAGCTTCAATTCTAGTAAATCTAGTTATCTTTGGTCCAAACTTTTGCTCTCTGTTTTTTAAAACGAATATCTGGTTCTGCAAAGGCGACATACGACTATTACTAGACTCTAATTATTCTTGTTCTCTTCTAAATCCATTTTTTTGTTTCCAGGACAAAATCATTTCCTTCCTCTATATCAGGATAAATAATGTAGAATAATAAAAGTGTTTTAAGAACTTTTAAATTCTTAATTGTTTAGTGGGAAGTTTAAGAAACATTGACAATAAACATCTATGAAGATATGGTAGAATTTACTGGCAAACAATCCAAATATGACTTATTTGGGGTAGACATAGGACTTTTGATTTGTTTTCATTTAATTGTGGTTGACCTTTTTAGGTTTTCTTTTCTTATGGTTCTATGTTGAGGGATTTTATAAAAAAAATTGCCCATTTATTTTAGTTCTCAATGGAATATTATAAAGTTATTCATACAGTTCCTTATAATCCTCTGTATTTTCTATGGCATCTGTTATAACTTCTACCTGCTCATATTTAATCAAATAGTTGGGGTTTTCTCAATTTTTCTTGTGAGTTTGTACATCTAGTTTGTCCTTTTGGATTATCTGCTCTTGGTTTCATCCTCTTTTGTGTTTTTGTTTCAACTTTGTTTTTTCTAAGTTTTATTTTTGCTTTTTCCTGCTAACTTTGGGTTTTTTTTTTTTTTGGTCCCTCTGGTTCTATATCTATTGTGACACTAGATTAGTATACTTTTTCTTTGTTTTCTTATGTAACTCTGCATTTCTAGTAATTTCCTTTCCTTTTAGTACTAGTTTTGCTGTGTTTTATGTATTCCTATTTGTTTCAGAAACAGTTTGCACCTCTTTGATTTCTTATTGACTCGATAGTTATTTTGATTAGTCTCCAAATATTTGATTTTAACTTTATTCTTATGGTTGATTCTAATATTATTTTGCTCGAGTGTATTTTGATCATCGTTACATTATTGACTCTGTTTTGGTCCCATAATGTGTTCCAATCCTGGAGAATGTTCCTGTATTCCTTGTATGTCTATCTTTAGAAAATGTAAAGGTCCCATAAATGTCTATTAAGCTCCAGCTTTTCCAACTCCTCATTTAAAAAGCTTTTCCTTGATGGATTTTTGTCTAACCCATTGGTAAAGTAGTAAGTGTAAGTTGTCTTACTACTATTGTGTCCCTATCAATGTCTTTTTTACGTCATTTAGTAGTTACTTTATATATTTTATATATTTATATATATTTATATATTTCATATATATATCTATTTTGTACATAACCACATAGACATTACAAGTGTTAAGTCTACTCTTACTAAATTCATTGTTCCCTGGATCATTATATAATATCCTTCTCTGTCCCTTCTTACTTTTTTCACCTAAGCACTTATTTACAGTACTGTTTTTGGAAGTTTCATGCATATATTATTCGAACACCCTATCAACCACCAGAATGCCTCTTCCCTCCTCAAAGCTCTAAGATCCCTCTCATCTACCCTCCACACAACTTACAGTAACCATCCCCTCACCCGCCTCACCACATACTGAGTTCTGTAGTCAAGTTTTTTGGGTCTATTGATTTTGGTCTCTTGCTGATTTTTGTTTCTCTTATCCTGCAATGAGAGAGGTTGTCCTACAACTGTCCCTTCCTGTTTGACTTATTTCACTTAGCGTGGTTACTCCATTTCTGTCCACATGGCAGCAAACTGCATAGATTTTGTTTTCCATATAGCCAAGTATTTCCACTGTGTGTATAGCCTGTTTATTTTTTTATCTAGTCATCTTTCTTGAACCATCTATTATTATTCCCAAGTCTTCATTATAGTAAATAGTGCTGCAAAGCTATCAGAGCACAAATGTCTTTAGGAGTTTTTGGGCCCTCGGTAATACCATCTTCTTCGCAGATGCCCAGAAGCGAAAATGCTGGATCATAGAAATCAGTTCTTAGTTTTGGAGAAGTGTCCATTTTTATGGTGTCTAATACCTCACACTTGACTCACTGATTTGATTTTGTTTCTACATTTCAATTTGCTGGCTACACAATATATTTTCATTTAAATTTGTAGCTAACACCAACTTTCTGTGTAGATATTCAACATACTTTTTGCTTCTTGAAATTCTCTCCCAATGATTTCTCATTTTTAAGGCATATCGTTAGGACTATTTATTATTTACAGTTCGGAGTACTTTGGATTCTTCACCTTCTGTCATCTCTATCAGAGCGGGAATTCTTTTGTTACCGCTGTGTGATGTTGCTGAAGCCCATGTGAGAGCTGATCAATGAGGCCTGGGAAGCAATTAGGTTATAGTTGGCAAATGCTAGGAAGATGCAGCTCTCTTGGTTCCTGTCCATCTGACTGACTACTGGGAATTTGCAGTTGTGGGTGCGCCTTACAGTGACTCAGCACTCAAGTCTTACTGAGGCCGGAAAGTGACTAATTTACTAGGCATTCACCATCGCTGGTGCCCAACAACGGATGTGATGTTAAAGTCAAGAAGTTCTGGGCAGTGACTGGCTATTTGGTCATAGTGCCTATTTAGAGCAATAGACAGGCCAGGCCTATTTGGTGACCAGGGTTGTGGTCACAGTACCTAGTAGGAGCTGGATTGCAGAAGCTAAGCATAAATTGAGTCTACCCTGCAGTTCGAAGTTGCAAGTGCTTGGCAAGGTCTATGGCACCAACAAGTTTGAGCTAGCCTGGCTCCAGGCAAAGACAAGATTATGAGTGTTCAGGCATACTTGTGCACCCTGATTTGAGCTGACATAAAAAAAGGCAACAGGGTTTCAGAGTGTTCAACTGTGACAGCGAACCCAAGTTGAAAACATCTGGGTAGATACAACATGGAGTTTAGGTTGCTGGTGCTCAGAATCATGTGCACCAAGTTTGAAAGTTCTTGTATAGAAATCAGGTACTAGGTCACCCATTGACCTGTCACCACTGAACTAGTTGCTCAAACTTCTGTTGTGTCAGGGAACCCGTTAATAGAGCCGTTTGAAGAGAGACTAGCTAAGGCAAGTAACAGAGCATACCACTGGGGTCTAGCAGGAAGCTTACTGGAGGGTAGGTTAGGATCAAATGACACTCTGTTTTTCAGAGGATTCTCTCTGCCTGCATGGGTGTGGTTTGCTTGCAGTCAGATGTTGACTGAGAAGGAACAGATCAATTAGGCTAAAACAATTGGGTTGTTGCTCATCCCCTACTGATATGTCTCATCTAATTGCTGGAAAAGGAAAGCTTATCCAGGATTTGCCCTTAGGAGTCTGTTACTTGGAGAGTGAGATTAATATGGCATCCATAGCAAGGTTGAGGGAGGTCACCAAGATGTGCCTACTGATGACTGCAACTCCTGTTTATACTTTATATCTGGCTTCCTGTTCAAGTGTTGTAAATACAGAACAAAGATTGACGATGCTTATGTGTTCTTCATAACTTCAGTCTCCTGCTCCTCGAGAGCAAAATTCTGCACTTTAGAAATGCGCTTCCCTGCAGTTTGTGGTTTCCTGGAAGTGGGGTTTCTCTTTTCAACCATGCGTCTTTGTCTCCATTTCATCTGAGAACTTTCCTTCGTTGAAAATTTTATCACTGGGGTTTCCCTCCCCTTTTAGTCTGCTCTCTTACGACACTTCCCCCTTATAATTGTGACTTGCAATATATACATTTAGGGGTTATCATGTATATCTTTTCTACCCACATTCAATGCTCAGTTCTAGACTGGTATTATCATTTTCCAACAATTATGCTTTTTTTTGTTTCCCTTTTCTTCTTGCGTGAACCTCTACTGCTTAAGAGCTCAGTATTGAGAATTTCTCTTAAGGGGAGTGTCACTTCCATTGCCCTTCCCCTCACAGTGCTGAATGAATGGATGGAGTGGATATCATGTTGCTCTCTCTCTCCTAGACCTCAGTGTCAAAAACCTTGCAAGACAGAAATTCAAGACCCGCTTAGAGATATGAGGACTCCTCGGGAAGGAGAAGCTACAACAAATCTAGGGATTATGAAAAGACCATCAGCAGTGTGAGGGGCTCAATTTTGGAAATAGCAGATTCAAACTTTCCAATGCTGACCAGATCAATTTTTTTGTTGCTTTCTGGTCACCAGGCACTCAGGAGGTCATTCCTGGCACTTTGCTCAGGAATTGGTAGGGGACCATATGGGATATCAGGATTGAACTGGGGAGACGTGCAAGGCAAATGCCCTCCCTGCTGTGCTATCACTCTGCCCCCAGTAATTTTAATGTATTAAAAACCCCAGAAGAAAATCTGGAAGAACTGTATAGAACCTCCTACCAAAAGCCATTCATGGTTTGATCTTCAAGCCCATATTCTCCCTCGAATGTGTATCTCTTTGTTTGTGTCTATGTCTCTTTGTTTGCTTTTTCCACTCTGGAAGCCTATACTCTCTTGAACATGTATTTCCTTTTTATCTCTCCCTCATGTCTTCCTACATAAGTTTCATTTAATAAAAGCTATCTTGCGTGATAATTTTTCCCTCTAAATTATTTTTGTGAGGAAAAGCAATGGATTCAGAAAGCCTTTAAGGTTAAATTGGCTTTTCTTTTCTGCAAAGAGTGATTTCTTGCTCCAGCTTGAGTCTGTGGACTCCAGATATAAAGGTGCAGAGTCATCTCCCATTCTGCACAGACCAAGTGAACTTCAGGCACTGTTTGTTGGTTCCCCCTGGGCAAGCTGTAATGTAAATATCTGTGTCCTGTAGGGCTTGTGGTAGACTAGAACAGTCCTGACCCAAGCCAGGCATTTTCTTGAGTGCTGGGGCAGAGGTAGGTTGAACAGAAAAGAGGGACTCTTTTTCTATTCTCTCTCTCTCATTCCCCACTTTTCAAACCACTGGGCACTGGTGGCGGGATGGGTGCTAAAAAAATTTGAAATTTTAAAAATTAAGTTAAACTAAAGTACATAGTCAGCAGCCCAAATAGAAGTGCATTAGAAGATATAGAGCATGTATCTCAAAGGAAATTATGCCACCATAATTAAGAGCAAATGCATTTTAGTGACTCATCATTTCTAGAATATCACCTTTATCATTACAATTAGACAAAAAAAATTCCCTAACATAATATAGCATGCAATGTATTTGCTGCATTTATGTTTATTTCTTAGATAACAATCTTTCTCACTTATTATCTATAGGTGAATGAAATCTATTTTCCTCTTTAAACAGCTTCTATTCTAGCCATCAATTTGTACTTCCATGCACGTTTTCATTTACTAACTCACGGGAAATAACTAAATGTTGACTAGTACTAAGAACTGTTTCAGATCTTAGGCACATGACAATAAATAAAGCAAAGTACACCCACTAATGGAGCTTACTTGTGGTAGGAAAGACAATTAAAACACCGTATATGTATGATTATGTTGGAAGAAAAATAAGAAACGGTTTGAGGCTCTTCATATTCTTGAATCAACCAGATGCCATTGGGCTACTTGGCACATGATAGGAGTCCAATGAAAATGTTACTGGTGCCCACTCGAGCAAATTGATGAATAGCAGGATTCAAGAGATCAAGTGATCAAGTGATGTTGGAAGAAAAAATAAGACAGGGAAGAGTAAGGAGAGAATGTGAACAGAAGATGGATACTACTTTAAGAAGGATTTAGGAAATGTCTCTTTACTAAGATTTAAGTATAAAGACTGGTATTAAGCTGAAAAGAGCAAGACATGAAGATATCTCTATGAAGAACATTGCAGGTAGCTGAGGCACGCTGCTTTTATGTTAATAAAACATCCAGTTGGTTGGTGTGGCAGGAGCTAAGGACTAGGAGAAAAGGCCCTTGATAAAATACTGTATATCTAGAGATAGAGATGGGGGCTGATGAACTCATGCAGGGCCTTCTAAATATGTACTGCTATGCCTGTTCTGCTTGGTAAAACTATGGCTGCTATCTATGCCCTGTCCTAATTACCTCCAAGTGAGTTTGGTGACTGTTCCATTTGGATGTATAATTATGTGATAACTTACTACTGTTGGAAGGGTATGGCCTTTGGATTTCATTTCACATGAGGTAGGGCATTATTACAGGTTGGTCTCTTGCTGAAGGAAGGACATGATTTAACTCCCAATAGTTAAAGAAAATCTTTATGGAAGAGAAACCTTGGCAGTCAAGAGTGAGAACAAATCACAGAAAAATGTTATAGTACCACAATGCCAACACAAGGCTTTGGGGATGTTTCGTATTTTTTTGGAGCAGGTAGAAGGCAGGGTTAGGCCACACCCCTCAGGGCTCAGGAGTTACTCCTGGCTCTGCTTTCAGATGTCCTTCCTGGCAGTGCTTGGGAAATTGTGATATGTGGGATTTAAGCTAGGGTCAGCTACATGTAAGCAAGTGCCTTGACCCCTGTACTAATCTGTCCATGAGGCTATTTCTTTATGGACATTAAAGCTTTACTGGAAATAATGCTAAAATGTTGTGCTCCTTCAGACAATTATACTATGTCTGTACATTGAGTTCAAAAATTTCCTGACAAATGAGCAAATGAGTCTGTTTAGATATATAAATCCTTAGCTTCTCCATAGGACTTGGAGAATAAGACCTGGAAGAAGAATTATAAAACAAACTACTTCTAGATCCAACAAATTTCCCTTCTATAAAGAGTGATAAGGAAAAAAAACTTGATCATGTTCAAAGAATACTTGGTTTGGTGAAGAGATCAAGGTGGCTATATTTATTATGATTTTTAAGCAATGATTTACTGTTTTGGGACTCCTAAGGGCAGCTGCATCTGCTCTGTATGACCTCCAAAAGCCACTCCGTAGATGAGGGTTAGTCTAAATGTGGCAGTTTATCCGACCATGTATGCTGTACTAGCTGAGTATAAATATTCTCCCCTACTATCACAATCCATCGTGGGACTAGCTAGATCTTACCAGCATATTAAGCCTAGCCACGTAAGGACACCTAAGTAATTAGGCAGAGAGAAATGCTGTTTTGCTTCCAAACAAACAAGCATGGCTCCTGATAAAATATAAAACTACAATGAAGTAGAGGGGACTTGTGAAGGCTTGGAGAAATATTTAACTGGCATTGGTGTTGATCTTTGGTACAGTGACTTGCCATCTCAGAAGCCCCCTTCTCTACATTTCAAAGGCCTTCCGGCTCAAAACATTAGCACAGTAAAGGCCCTAGGTGAGATGCAGGGAGGATTACCTGAGGGCATTGGACCCTCCCTGCTTTCCCATAACAATGGGAGGAAGGTCTGAGTTGGGGAGAGGGGGGTTATAAACTAGCCGGTTCCGCTCTCCGGTCTTCTTCCCTGTGGATCGCCTTGTGGCGTTTATTCCCCTTGGAAGTTTTACGCGTGGTGGTCGCCATCTTGGCCTACACGTGGCTGGGGTTCTAGCCTGGAGTCCTTTTTCCTTTTGCTAATTTGTATGCCTGAACCTGTGATAAGTAAAGCTTTTAAAAACCGCATCAGATTCCTGAGTGTTCATCCATTCCTACGCCGGCCGGAGGTGAAGGGAACTCGCTTCCCGCACTGTCGAGGACCTTAGTGTACGAAAACCCAGTAATTACCAAAATAATGTGTGAAATGCTACAAATCCTTATATTTTTTCTTTTGAAATTTCCTGTTTTAGACCAATGAGCAATATAAAAAACTGGATTATTTATTAGTCATTTGTATAGATTTTTTAAAAAATTAAATAATGTTTTAGATTTTCATTGAAATAAACAAATATTTGGCTATTCTTTTTCTTCCTATTATTTTTTTTTTTTTTGCTTTTTGGGTCACATCCAGAAATGCTCAGGTGTTACTCCTGGCTCTGCACTCATGAATTACTCCTGGTGGTGCTCAGGGGACCATATGCCAGGATCAAACCCAGGTTGGCCGTGTGCAAGGCAAAGGCCCTCCGAGCTGGACTATTGCTCTGGCCTGGCTATTCTTGATTTGGAAAAAATACCTCCACTGAAACAAGAGATGCATACAATAGTTCAAGTCAAGAAAGTGTTTGAAAAAATCACTGAAAGCTTTCAACATAGAAGAGTATTTTAAAACATTATTTATCACAAGACTTGCTCCTTGTACCGGCTATATACATAGACTACAACATGGGTTCTCTCACTGATATAATTTTACTTTCAGTAATGAAGTGTCCTGAGACTTATCCTTCAGAAAGATGGTGACTATATGAGAAGGCAGAGTCTTAATTATCTTGATTTTGGAAATTTTTTTTTTTTTTTCTGTTGCTAAACTCCAGTTGGGAGCTGAGAGTTTCCATCCCCAAGCAGTCCCAGGGAGGCCCAAAGCACAGCTGTCATTCCAGTGGCTTGGGAAGTCAGCATGACCCTGAGGGAGGGCTGTCACCTCTCCAAGCTGCTATAAAGTTTTCAAGAAGGGGAAAATGTAACAGAAATCTAAGCACTTAAATACCAGATACCCTAAAAAGTTTTAGTATTATCTATGAAGTCAAGTAAAAGTATGTAGAATTGTCTTTTTTTCAAATAGGATTTATTAAGAAACACAAAGACAGCTATGTGTTTGACATGTTATATAGAGTAAAGTTCTTTCAAGTACTGTTTGTTACAAGGGATTTCTCAGTCGTCCAGGGTGATAGTTTGATTTGCTGACAGTATGTTTGGCGCAATTTAGTAGCAAAGCCACATTTTATGATTCCGCTCTAAAAAAGATCTGTTTGTTAAAAAAAAAAAATGATATTTTTTTTTTTTTTTTTTTAACAAATTCAAATTCTAAATTTTTCTAGGCAGCTTTGGAAGTAAAGGTTTCTTACCAGATTTCACACAGACGTCCCTTGCAGAGGAATCCTTGTTTTGGTCAGCATAGCATTCACCGAGTCAGAGAACCCACATGAAAGGCATGGCTGCGAGGATGTCCGGAAGGAGAGAGACGATACTAACACCTGCAGGAAAAGATAGCCAGATATTCGGGCTTTTAGGAAAACAGGAAACAAGATGAGAAATTCTATAGAAAGCTGGAAATAAAAAAATGGAAACAAAAAGTAGCTGGCCATTTGTACCCCACCCACACCACACACACCGCCCTATGTACACGTTTCTATCAAAAGGAAAAGCAGAGGTTTCCATAGGGAAAGCGTTCAAAAGCCAAGACCCGTCGTTGCTATTTAGAATCTACCTTCAGAGTCTGGCATGTCCCTCTTTTGAGTCCCGTGGTCTTAGAGCGTGTGTAGTCTCTAGAGAACACTCACGGAACCTCCTCACGGTGCTCAGGCCCTCGCCTGCCCCTCTGCACTGTCCTTATTAAATTGCTTCACATTTGCAAACACTTCACCTGGTGGGGCTCTCACGGTACTCTAGTTCTAGGAGGTACCCATATTACTACAGAATCGTCACATCCTGTCCTTTTTTATTTTGAGTTCTAAAGTTGAACCTTTCATCCATAATTGTAGACAATTTACATTCATTAAAAATAAGCAATTTTAAGTAATACCACTCCATTTTTTAGTACAAGTTTATCCCTTGGTCTTTGATTGCAGGAGTGGGGTTACCAAAGTTTGGGGGGGCAGGAAGAAAGAGGTGGAGTAAAATGAAGGACACTGGTGATTGTTTGGGGGTCACTGTGGTAGTAGTGAAGTACAGTGACTTTGTATATCAAAACTGTTAAGCACTAAACACCATCTAGACTAAACTGCAATTTTGTGTGATCTAAACAACGATTTAAAACATTTTCAATAGTGGTCTCCATCTCTCTCTTTCCCCAATAGAGGTGGGAGAAAGACCTAACATCTGTGATGATTATGCAATAAAGGTATTACAGAGGATTGAGGTGAGGGACATTAAGTGAAAGCCAGTGAGCTAAGGGCCCTCACTTCCCTCCTGTCAGGGCTCTTGTTCCAAAGCCACAGGAACTAAATTGCATGCCATAGATGCAAGTTGGGGAGGGAGTCAATCAGGGGGCATTGGTGGTGGGAAATGGGCACTGGTGGAGGGGATGGGTGCTGGAACATTGTATGACTGAGGCTCAAATATGAATACTTTTATAACAAAGCCACGGGAATTATTTTTTATGTCCTACTCATAAATTTAAAATTATATATGACTATAAATATATAGTCTCTATATATGATATATATATATTATAGTCTATATATAGACTATATATGGAGTCTCTCTCTATTATATACACTCTCTCTATATATTGTCTCTATATATATGTATATATAGATATTTGTATATATCTATATACATATATATCTATATATATATATATATATATATATAGAGAGAGAGAGAGAGAGAGAGTCTACATAGTTGAAACTTCCTGGACAGCATGTCCTGGGTCAAGAACTACAGCAAGTACCCTTGAAAGAGAACACAGAAGCTTTTCGTTTATTTTTTCTTTTATTTTTTTTCTGTTAGAGCAATATCCATTAGTACTTTGAAAAAAGGACTTTTTATGGGCACTTTGCCAGTTAAAATGGCCTAGAAATAAGGAAAGCCATCTTAAAGGATTTCTCAATCAATGAATCAGGGATACAGGACAGTTTTTTATATATGGGGGAGAAGACTGGTCACACCAGGCAGTGCTCAGGGCTCCCTCATGGCATGGGTAGAGCTTTGGTCGCTGACCCCAGTGTATACCATTCTTAGCTCACATTTAGAATGTGATTTAACTAATACAAATTGTGTCAGAATTATTGTATAATTGACAAGTTTTGATATGAAGAGCTGTAACCCTTTTTTATTATCTCGGGTTTAATGGGATATTGTCTTTTCAAAGGGCAAATTCCTGGTTCTCTAAACTGAATTTGAATAATGTCAGGCATTTTGATCTTCCAGGAGGTTCAGCATCCTAAACCTGAGCATTTTCTCCAGATAAGGTGTCTTTCAAAATTCTCCCAGACTTTAATTTAGTTTTTTATTGAATTACCTTGAAATACAGTTATAAAGTTATTTTGATTGGGTTTCAATTATACAATGTTCAACACATTACTTTACCATTGTATGTTTCCCTACCAATTCCCCCCCAGTTTTCCTCCTGCCACTCCCTCCCCAAACCAGCCTCTGCAGCAGACCTTCTTCTTCTTCTTCTTCTTCTTCTTCTTCTTCTTCTTCTTCTTCTTCTTTTCTTCTTCTTCTTCTTCTTCTTCTTCTTCTTCTTCTTCTTCTTCTTCTTCTTCTTCTTCTTCTTCTTCTTCTTCTTCTTCTTCTTCTTCTTCTTCTTCTTCTTTCTTCTTCTTCTTCTTCTTCTTCTTCTTCTTCTTCTTCTTCTTCTTCTTCTTCTTTTCTTCTTCTTTTTTCTTCTTCTTCTTCTTCTTCTTCTTCTTCTTCTTCTTCTTCTTCTTCTTCTTC
>JAJIBD010032736.1:0-102954 GCA_021461705.1 Cryptotis parvus | reverse complement strand
TTCTTTGAGGTGCAGAAGCATTTTTGCTTCATGTAGTCCCATATGATAATCTTTTCTTTTAGTTGTTTTGTTAGTGGTGTTTCATCTTTGAAGATGTCCTTAGCTTCAATGTCGTGGAGGGTTTTTCCTATATTATCATCAATGTACTTTTTATGGATTCGGGTCTGATATTGTGATCTTTAATCCATTTTGATCTGATTTTGTTCATGGTGCTAGACAGAGGTCCAAGTTCATTGTTTTACATGTAGCTGTCCAATTTTTCCCAGCACCACTAGTTGAAGAGGCTTTCCCTTGCTCCATTTCATACTTTTTTGCTCCTTTATCAAAGATTAATTGTTCATGTATTTGAGGTTGGTTGTCAGGATACGCAACTCTGTTCCATAGGTCCACAGGTCTGTTTTTATTCCAATACCATGCTGTTTTAATTACCACTGCCTTGTAGTAGAGCCTTGACGTTGGGAAAGGTGATGCCTCCCATCTTCTTTTTCCCAAGGATTGCTTTAGCTATCCGTGGGGTTTATTATTCCATAGCAAATTTCAGAAGTGCTTGGTCAATTCTTTGAAGATTGTCATGGGTATCTTTATAGGGATAGCATTGAATCTGTATAATGCTCTAGGGAGTATTACCATTTTGACAGCGTTGATTCTCCCAATCCATGAGCAGGGAATGTGTTTCCACTTCCTTTGTGTCCTCTTTTTATTTCTTGAAGTAATGTTTTGTAGTTCTCTTTGTAGAGGTCCTTTACATTCTTTGTCAAACTGATTCCCTAGGTATTTAACATTATGTGGCAGAATTGTGAATGGGACCGTTTTCTTTATGTCTCTTTCCTCTCTTTCGTTATTTGTATATAGGAAAGCCACCAACTTTTGGGTATTGATTTTGTACCCTGCTACTCTACTATAAGCGCCTATTGTTTCTAGGAGTTTTTGGTAGAGAGTTTAGAGTTCTCTAGGTATAATATCATATCATCTGCAAATAGTGATAACTTGACTTTTTCCTTGCCGATCTGAATGCCCTTGATGTCCTTTTCTTCTCTGATTGCTATGGCAAGTACTTCCAGTACTATATTGAATAAAAGAGGTGAGAGTGGGCAATCTTGTCTTATCCCAGATCTTAGGGGGAAGGCTTTCAATTTTCCCCATTGAGAATTATACTTGCTGTGGGCTTTTGGTAAATGGCTGTAACTATCTTGAGGAAGGTTCCTTCAATTCCCATTTTTGGAGGGTTTTAATCATGAACAGATGCTGGATCTTGTCAAATGTTTTTCCTGCATCTATTGATATGATCGTATGGTTTTTATTTTTTCTCTTATTGATATGATGTATTATGTTGATTGACTTGCAATTGTTGAATCATCCTTGCATTCCTGGGACGAATCCTACTTGGACATGATGTATAATATTTTTGATG
This sequence comes from Cryptotis parvus, assembly GCA_021461705.1. NCBI lineage: Eukaryota > Metazoa > Chordata > Mammalia > Eulipotyphla > Soricidae > Cryptotis > Cryptotis parvus. The sequence continues at coordinate 101,543 of JAJIBD010032736.1, read as the reverse complement.
AGACTTTAGATTCTGTTTGCTAGTATTTTGTTGAAGATCATAGCATCTCTGTTCATCAGGTAGATTGGTCTGTATTTTTCTTTTTTTGTGTTGTATCTCCCTGTTTTGGGTATCAGTGATATGTGCCTCGTAGAAGCTGTTTGGGGAGTGTTTCTGTTTCTTCTATTTCCTTGAAGAGCTTGAAAAGGACTGGCAGTAGGTCCTCCTTAAAAATTTGATAGAATTCACTAGTGAAAACATCTGGACCTGGGCTTTTGTGTTTGGGAAGACTTTAAATTACTATTTCAATTTCCTCAATGGTGATAGGCTTATTCAGGTGTTGGAGTCTTCTTGTTTCATTCAGTAGGGAGCTTATAGGACTTCAGGAATTTATCCATTTCTTCTAGGTTCTCATTTTTCATGGCATACAGGTTCTCAAAGTAATCTCTGATGATAGTTTGGTTTTCTGTGGTTTCTGTTGTGATGTCACCATTTTCATTTCTCATTCTGTTTATTTGGGTTCTCTCTTTCCCTGTCCTTTCAAGTCTTGCCAGTGGCTTGTCGATCTTGTTTAGTTTTTCAAAGAACCTGCTCTTGGTTTCATTAATCTTTTGGATTGTTTTTTGGGTTTCCCGCTCATTGATTTCCCCTCTAATTCTTATTATTTTCTTCTTTCTTCCTGGGTTGGGCACCTTTTGTTGGTCTTTTTCTAATATTTTGAGCTGTGAAGTCATGTTATTTATGTGGACCCTTTCTTCTTTCCTGATGAATGTGCAAGCTCATTTTCAACTTGAGCTTTTCATTCTGTATATGTTGTATACTGTTGGATGACATACCTAGGTAGCTTGGGAGCTTTGCTGTTTAATCTATTTAACCTATCACTCACAGTTTAATCTATTTACATGGTCTTAAGCCAGGGTTCATGATAATGAGATATCTCTTCCGTGTAAACACTGATGGAGGTTGTGGCAGTTACAGAAGTCACCTTGACTCTGAATGAGTAACTTTTGAATTATTATATATCTACTATGACTTCTATGTTATCTAATATTGGGCACAGCTCCTCTTTATACCCACTGGTCCCAGTGTGGGACAGTTAGAATTTACCAGGAGACTGCCACCCTGGCTACGTTGAGACTATCCTTAAGGTTATAGGAAGGACCATGCTAGTTTGCCCTCAAGCAGGCGAGTGTGACCCTTTCAGTATACAGAGAACAATATACTCAGAATCACCCTGGTGCAAATAATGAAAAGGACCTTGTGGGTAGCATCTAGATTACATGAGGCCCATGAAATTAAGATGTATTACTTTATACCAGCCCCCACCCCAGTGTGTTGACATAAGAAATAATCTCGGAAGAAGGGTTTAGTCCTTGGCATAACATTTGTTTAGACCTGTAGTAGGAGTGGCACACCCTCTCCACTCTTCTACTCTCTAGAAGCTGTTTAGTTGATCTTTGTTGATAGGACCCTCCCTGAAGTTAGGATTACTTTATGTATATAAGGGGACTGGCTTGAGATACTGCATCCACTCTGGTGGGATCCACTTTGGTGGGATCTCTCTCTGGTAGGAGACTTGGGCCCTTGTGCATGGTCTATGTTCTGACCAGAGCTAGAGGTCTTCCATTATATTAGACTGCAGTGGTAAACCTTGTTCTACTATTAAAAGCCTTTTGGAACTGCGCTGGACTTGTGAATTTTCATCTGTTCCCCAGCAGAAAATTTCTGTCTTAATACTGTTGGGGACCCCAGAGGCTCCCTGATACTGTTGGGGACCCCAGAGGCTCCCCCAACAGTATACTATTCCCAAAGTCGAGATCTTTGTGTAATGGCTCCATTTCCCCTTTACTCTCAGTGCTTTGTTTCAGTTTGCTGTTGTTTGCTGCTAAGCAATGCCAGCATGAACACCTTCATATATCACTGTATCACTGTATCACTGTCTTCCCGTTCATCATCGATTTGCTCGAGCGGGCCCCAGTAACATCTCCATATGTCCTGTTTCATGCTAGTAGAGCCCAAGGCATCTGCTTGCTCCAGGAACATAAAGAGCCTCAATCCATTCCAGAATGAGTCTATAATTGTTACTGGTATTTGGCATATATATCAAATACAACACGGGTAGCTTGCCAGGCTCTGCCGTGCAGGTAGCATGCTCTTGTAGGCATCTCTAAGTCCAGCATTTATTGATGAACCGAGCAGCCACAAGCGGCTACTTCTCTGACCTGAGCCGGATTTAAGAAAGACTGCTGCAGGGTGGAATTAGATGAGCCGGCGCTGATAGGCTGGTCTGCTGGGTTGAGGTCTGACGAGAGAGGAGTCCGGATGTGGAAAATGGAGGCCCTCATGGAGTGGGGGGGTCGTCTGGCTTGTTGCGAGGCTCTGCTGGGGTGGTGGGCCAGGACTAGAACCCACCATCCCTCCTGAGTTCCTCGTGAGCAGCTGGTCACAGGGAGAGTCAGTAGCAGCTCTGCCCCATGTCTGCGGGGCAGACAGTTCTAGTGGGCCACTGGAGTGTAGGAGATGTATGTATCTATACACACCCACATACTTTACCCTTTAACCTAGAACTTTACCCTTTCACTCGCAGACATGGGGCAGACACCTTCATATATAACCAGGCATACTCACTGCTGACTTCCATCTGCATCATCCTCCTGGTTATTCGTCTTATACCAGTGGAGAAAGGAAGAAAACCCAGCAGAAAAAACTTTTGCTATTTAGAGACCCCAGCCTGTAGGCCTGGGCCCATGTATTCCCCAGTTTAATTGGTCCTTGTCATTGAGCTGCTGCAAGGCCAATAAGTTTACCCATCATTCTCAGGGGCATGTTGGCAGCTTTAAGCCTAATTTGCATAAGATAAACTGTCCCATCCAGAACTAGATTATGTCTCACAATCACAGTGCCTGCCCAAAGACAGCTAGTCCACACAAACACAGTCCATATGTTCAACTACCTCTACTACCCATTTAATTTGCAAATTTGTTTTCCTGCTCTATGTCATTTATGAGATGGGGTCTGTTGACAAGACTGACTAAAATAGTGCATGATGCTTCATCTCAGACTCCCTTTGCCTTTGTGGTTGTGAGCATTAAGTGTGCTAGAACTCTCCTTCCTGGTTCAGTGAGTTTCTTCACATCATCTTGAACACATGCTCTACTATGTTCACCACCTTCAGTTCCAGTTTACCAAGTAGCAAGTCTCACTTCTAACTCCTGATTCAGGAGATTTCTCCTCTGTAATCACAACTGCCTTCTCTTCTCTAGAGCAGCTATTTCTTTGAAGAGAGTCTTCAAAATGGGGTCACTGGAGTGTAGGAGATGTATGTATCTATACACACCCACATACTTTACCCTTTAACCTACTTCTACAAAGTCATACAAAGTACAAAAATGATGAAAAATCTAAAGACTTTTATTTTAGTAGAAAATATTTTAAGCATTTATAAATTCAATACATGAGCATCATAAAAGAAAATGCAGTGAAATTTGGAAACATTTCCAAAGTTTACATGGCATACCAATTCATAATCTTCATAGAGTTTTTAACAATAAAAGAGTTCATTATTTAAAATGTAAAAAAATGGTGAAGATAACTTAACAAAATAAGAAATAAAACTAATAAATATTTAAGATGTCTACATAAAAATAAAATTGGAAACAGCATTATATTTAATTGTCCACTCAGTTATAATTTTGAAACCACATCCAGCAGTGCTTAGGGGATACTTTTAGGTTTGGGGGCCACACCCTTGGTTGGTGCAGGAAACTTTATGTGGTGCTGAGGATTCAGGCCAGGTTCTCTGGGATGCAGGCAAGTGCCTTAACCATTGCATTATCTCCAGCCTTTCCCTTTAAAAAATGCTCAGTTCTGTTGAAAGCAGTGAAAATGTAATTCACTATACTCCTGGTATAAAGTATAAATATAGTTCTCCATACTACTGATCTTTATACTAAACATATATGCATATATAAGCTTAGGATGAATGAAACAGTAATGTGAAAATTAAAGTCTTTATATTCAGAATTTTTAAATGTTATCAGAATATCATAAAGTATAATTTTCCCCAAAATCTCAATAATAGTTAATTTATAAGTAACATGCAAGTAAAGTAGAATGTTTAAAACTGAGAAAAAGTGGGTTGGAATCTAGCTCATAGAACAAAAACTATTATGTATATGGAAAAAATATGAACCACTCTAGTAATTTAGAAAATAAAAATACAATATTCATTGTCTTTGGCCTATCAGGTTAGAAAATATTAAAAGAGCTGATGCCTACAATTGCTGTTATCCTTCAGAAAAGCTGTCAGTGATATTAACAAGTTGCTTTACAAACTCCTTTCCTTTGACTATAATTTCTCTTACAAGAATGTAGACAATTCAATCAGAAAATTTAAAAATATGTACCAAATGAAACAGTTTAGCATAATATATTTTTAAAAGCAACTGAAGTGCTATATATTAGAAGACAGTTACTAAAATAGTATTATCAAGGAGTTACAAAATGACAAGTAATAACAATGTGAGACCTAGTGAAACTTTCATGCAAAATTGGATATACAATATGAATCGAATTGTCAAAATATATATAAATATGAAAAAATGATGAAAGACTCTGGCGCTGACTTTACCTGACATATTGTATTTTTAGCTTCCCCAGTGGTACTTGGGAAACCTAGGGGTTAATTTTGGCAATTCTCCACCCAATGATGAGGCAGTATCTCCCAAGCCCTGATTTTGTTGTTATTTTTATTCAGGTAACAATGATTTACATTACTGTATATGTTCAAGGAGACTTTTGTCACATTTCTTTGAAAGTAGATTGTCACACCATGCCCATATCTAACATACTAAAACCCCTTCATCCATTGTGTCCCCTATGGCTGCCTGCTCTGGCAAACCCAGTTCTGCAGTATCTTATTTCTGTGTTGTCAAGAAGGTTGCCAAGAATAGATAGGGGGCCCGATTCACTCTGGGACTGCCACATAAGAGTCACATCATTTGTTGCTCTAATGGTGCCTTCACAAGTTGATGGAGGAATCCTGTTCTCTGCATTGACTGAATAGAAATATCAGACCGCCCCCAAAACGGATGGTTGTGGGAGGGGAGACTATAGGGGGTTGCCATGGCTACAAGGTTCATATGTAAGGGAACATTGTATTCATGGATACTTTTAAAAAAATAAGATGTTTGTATATGCTCAAACAGAAAAACACCATTCTGTAGAACATGCTACTGGTAATGCTCAGCTGGTGCAAAGCCATAATTCTCATTTCAGGAACTGCCTTTTGACGCTCTGAGATACATGACCGGAGAGTGCAATTATGGAGGCAGAGTGACGGACGACTGGGACCGTCGCACGCTACGCAGTATCCTGAACAAGTTCTACAACTCAGAACTAGTTCAAAGTGAACTTTATACATTTGACTCAAGTGGCATTTATTTTGTTCCTCCTTCTGGTGATGTAAGTTTAAGAAAACTAGAAGCGGGCCGGAGCGATAGCCCAGCGGGTAGGGCGTTTGCCTTGCACACTGCGTCCCATGCCAGCCCTGATTCAATCCTCGGCATCCCATACGGTCCCCCGAGCACCGCCAGGAGTAATTCCTGAGTACAGAGCCAGGAGTAACCCCTGAGCATTGCCAGGTGTGGCCCACCCCCAAAAAAGAAAGAAAACTAGAAGCAGTTTAGCATCGGATTCTTGATACACAGTTTGACTTTCCTAGCACCTTGTTTTCTGTTAATGCCAACGGTCTTGTTTTAGGCTCATAGGGACCGAGCAAATGCTCAGACGGAGTTTATGGTTTCTCATATGAGGAGTATCATAAAAGTTCCTCACCCAAAGTAGCTTCCTCTAGACCTGAAGTTCTGTTATAATGAATTTAGTTTTTTGGGTAAAAGATGTCTGTCATTAAATTGTAACCCCTGATGTGAATAGAAGTGGTTCATAATTATGATTAATGACTTTAAGGCAATTACATAGAATGAACTCTCTAGAATGTCAGTTTATACTGATATTAGCATTCTGCCCTGTTGACAAATGAGCAGGCAGATTGCCTGGAGTTGAAGGACTTACCCAAGGCAAGGCTACACAGGTAGAATGTGGCTGAGTCACAGCCATGGACTGCTCAAGGCTATTGTTCCCTTTTACTTCAGTGCTGTCTAATGGAAGCTGTAGCATCTGCCTTCTATTGTGTGATAATCACACAATAAAATCTCTAGACTCTTCATATATATAATATATATATGATATACATATCATATATATACTATATCCTTTCTTTCCAAGAAGTCAAAAGGGCACATGCTGAAACAGTAAGCATATGGCCACATGGAGAATAACCCTCCAAACCTTTAACTTTTATCCTCTAGGATTAATGCTGACGAGAGCAGATGTTGATAATGATGAAGAGCAAAATAAGACCCAAAGTCTAGATCACTGATTTGGTTTAACAAGTCACCTTGGGGGTCATATGTGACATATCCTAAGTGATAATAATCAAGTGTGAAAAACAATAAAATTAAGCATATGACTAACATTACCTATGTTTTAAAAAATCATTGTAATACCCCAATATATGTGCCTATAAGTGTTTATGATTATATCACAATCATAAAAAGTAAGGAATTTTGATTTAAGTAAAATATCCATGGATATGAATGAAAAGGTATGCACTTCTGGATCAAGAGATAGTAGAAGTAGAGTTAAGATGCTTGCCTTGCACACAGCCCACCCTGTTCAAATTCCCATATACAGTACCTTGAGCACCACAGGTGTTACTCCTGAGCACAGAGCCTGGCCCCCAGACTCTACAGGGTTTTGTATATTTTCCCTAAGTCCTAAAGGTAGGCATTGTTATTGTTGGCTATCTCAGATAATAAAATTTTAGGTGATTTTCACTTTCCTGAATCAGGGTTATAGCAAAATTAAATATGAACAGAAAAATTAGCAAAGCAGGAAAAATGTTATTGCATCAAATTAAGGACAGACATCAATAAAATATGGGACAAAATTTTCTGGAGGAAACGATTAAGAAAAGTGAATTGGGATATTTCTTCTCTTTTAAAAAATTTTTTGATCCAGATATTTCTTTCTCCATGTAAAACTCCATTGCAGTCGAATGGCACATTTTCTTTTCTCTCTAAATGTATCCGAATCTTTTTTTATTTTAGCTTTGACTGAGGTTGAAGGAAAATGAAGGCATTGCAGAGTCCAGTCTCATAGGCACATTCACTCAATAACTAGAGTATTGAAAAATGGTCTCTTTAAAGTGAAAAAGTTCTCCGGGATAATTGTGTAACCTCTTCACCCCTGACTATTCATCTTTGCAGCACAAAAGCTACATCGAATATACAAAGACTCTACCGCTGACCCCAGCACCCGAAATCTTTGGGATGAATGCCAATGCAGATATCACTAAAGACCAGGCAGAAACTCAACTGTTATTCGATAATATTCTTCTTACACAGGTATGTGATCTGAATAGGATCAGGCTTCTGAGGCTGGAAAGGCTGTTCCCAGAGCAGCTTGTGTCCACACAGTTGAGGTCTGGGTACATAATTCTATCTGTTAAAGTAGAGAACCACTCTGAGGACAAGAAAGTAAAAATACATTAAATGTGACTGACTTTAAACAACGTGTGCATAGTGTATGGGATATGTTTCAGCTATCTTTTGATTTGAAAGGCATCATTCTGTATCATTGTTTCTTTGAAAATTTCTAAATATTTTTATGTCATTCTGCAGCTAAGGTTTTATTGTTGCCTTTCTTGCATAAACTATGCCACATATATTCTATTTTCTGTCCCTTTTTAGTAGAAAATTCAAAGGTCCTTGAGAAGCAGTGTGAGGCCCCTCTAGAATTTTGCCAGCTTTATTTTCTAGCCACTTAGTAATTAACAAACTTCCTAAGTGACCTAACTGTATTAAATATTCAAGAACCTTTTGTTTAGTCTACATAGAGACCATTTTTCTTTCAGATGACATATTTAAAGATTATAATTCCAGTAGTAAGCACAAAATGAATAAAAATATTTAGAAAAAAAAGTATGCAGTTGACTCTTGGTAGACATGTAGCCCCTTTGCTAAGATTGTAAATGTGTATGGGTATATCCAAGCATAATCTTCTGAGTATCAGAGATCTCTGTCCCATGGGCACATGGTAATACCTTACTAAGTAAAAAACATTTAGTCTTAAGGGACTGAGGAAGTAGCTTAGTGCTGGAGGGTAGAGCACTTGTCTTGATATGCAAGACCTTGTTAAGCCCCAGCATCTGCTTTAGGGAGTAGGATTAGGAGTGAGGATTAGTTAGCATTATTAAGAGACCTTCTCTTACAATCTTCCTTTATAATATATGCTTGTTTGGTTTTTCTCTCCTTGTTTCGCTTTTTTAAGTTCTTAAATCAAGTCAGTTCAAATGATAATAGATCCCTTTGTGATTCAATGGAAGTTCAGTAAATTGGGGTGAATATTCAGAGATGAGAAAAAATTATTTATTAATTTAATTGTAACCAATTTTATATAGTTATGAAACCTTAGAAACAATGATAATAGTTAATATATGGTACATTCAGTATGCTAGCTCAATTATTAGTGTTTTTTTGTATAATAGTGAACTGCTTATAATAGAAAACAGAGAGAAAAAAATCAAATAGCATGTCCAGGGTAAACTAATATAATTCTAAGCCATAATTCAAAGTCATGCAACCTGGCCCCCATTACTTTGGATCCAGAATCTATGTCCTGAACATATGTATATCATGCTTTCTTTCTAGATGCTAACGTGGTTAGAATCTAGGGGGCACATAACCAGAGATACAGGGGGAGAAAAACGCAGGGAACCAGATTAGGATGATGACCTACTGTGATACCATGATGGTACAGGACATGGTATCTTTAGCTGTGTCCTGCTTTACTATGACATTTTTCTAATAATGAAAAAGGTAGAAATACAACTTTTATGTCCAGTTAATAACATGAAAATAAGTTATTGCCCCATCATAAGGATATTTAGAGACCTAAATAAGTAGGTCATTAAGAACATTAGACGCATGTAATATACAATGGTTTTACAACTAACTCTGTCTTTTGACTTTGTTTAAACTTGATGGAGTGTGACACATTATAGAAGACATGGAAAACAATGGGCTCATTTCAACAGAAAATGACTCAGAACCAAACAAATAAGTTTAAATACACATGAGCCATCTTCTCAGGCTGTCATTAAGCAACCTCTTTCAATATCCTCAAACTCAGATTGGGAAATCCAGTTATAGTAATGGGGCAGCAGTATTGAGTTCAGCATCAAGTTAACCCCAGTTTACAGGCAAAACAGACTGGAACTGCAGTGTGGAGAGCAAGTTAATGTTGACAAGAATTCCACATATATATTTAATTGATACAACTTTAAGTTTATAGGAGAAATACTAGAGTTGGGACTTTTAATATTTCAGTTATTTTGCTTTAGCATACCTGCCAGGCTCTAATTTTGTGTTTTACTGTATTAGTCTTCCCGTTCATCATCGATTTGCTGGAGCGGGCCCCAGTAACATCTCCATATGTCCTGTCTCATGCTAGTAGAGCCCAAGGCATCTGCTTGCTCCAGGAACATAAAGAGCCTCAATCCATTCTGGAATGAGGTCTATAATTGTTACTGGTATTTGGCATATCAAATACAACACGGGTAGCTTGCCAGGCTCTGCCGTGCAAGTAGCATATTCTTGTAGGCATCTTTAAGTCCAGCATTTATTGATGAACAGCGTGGCCACGCGAGCCAGGCGCTGATAGGCTGGTCTGCTGGGTGGAGGTCTGACGAGAGAGAAGTCCGGATGTGGAAAATGGAGGCCCTCATGGAGTGGGGGGGTCGTCTGGCTTGTTGCAAGGCTCTGCTGGGGTGGTGGGCCAGGGCTAGAACCCACCATCCCTCCCGGGGCGCCTCGTGAGCGGCTGGTCACGGGGAGAGCCAGTAGCAGTTCTGCCCCATGTCTGGAGTCTCTGGACCGGCATACCTGAGCCGGATTTAAGAAAGACTGCTGCAGGGTGGAACTTCGATGAGCCGGGCGCTGATAGGCTGGTCTGCTGGGTGGAGGTCTGATGAGAGAGAAGTCCGGATGTGGAAAATGGAGGCCCTCATGGAGTGTGGGGTCGTCTGGCTTGTTGCGAGGCTCTGCTGGGGTGGTGGGCCAGGGCTAGAACCCACCATCCCTCCCGGGCGCCTCGTGAGCGGCTGGTCACAGGGAGAGCAGTAGCAGTTTGTGTTTTAAAAACTTTTTTATTGCCATTTAGGTAACATGGTTCCAATCCTGTTTATGTTTATGGTTTTGATGTAAGAATTTACTGAGCTTTTTATCACGACAAAAGTGCCTAAGACCCTCCATTACAGTTATCATGTCTCTTATGGTCTAATGAACTTTCTGAGAATAAAGCTTAGCCTTTAGGCTGTCCAGTCACCTTTTGGCACCAGAACCAAGACTTGATAAGACCTTCACCCTCAGTAGACCTTGAGGAAGCTGGATCAACCTTTCTCTGCCCAGCCCTTAATCCGGTTACATTCCAGGATAGAAGATATCCTGCCTCCTTCCCTCCGTACCCCCTCACCCCCTTTCTGCTTGGTAAATTCTTTTTTTGTAATCAAAAGGCAAGAGTTTGTCTTTCCCTTTTTAGGTTTCTCTGTCTACCCCAGATGAGTAAGATCATCCAGTATTTGTCTTCTCCTTCTGACTTATTTTGCTTAGCATATTGCTCTCCAACTCTATCAAAGTTATAGCAGTCTGCAGATTTTATTTTTTCTCATACCTGTGAAATATTCCACAGTGTATATATATCACAAATTTATCCATCTTTCATTGGCTTATTTCCATATATGACAATTGTATTTAGTGCTGCAATGAGCTTTGGTGTGCTTATATCTGTTTCACTTGATGTTTTTGTGATCCTAAGGTAAAGGCAAGAGGTGAAAACATTGGTTACTACCCAGACTCTATACTCAGTCTTGGAGACATCTCCAGGTTGCTTTCTATAGGACCAGAAGTTATTCCCACTGACAGGGATTGAAGGCTCCTTTCTCACCACATCCCCACCACCCTGATTATTTTTATTCTTTGTGATATCTGCCATTCTCATGGATGTGAGATAATATCTCACTCATATTTGATTGTAATAGTGATGAACCCTTTTTATATGCCTACTTAACCATCTATATGTACTTTTCAAACAAGTGTCTGTTATCTCCTCTCTCCATCTTTGATGAGATTATTGGTTTGGAGTTGTTGCTGAGCTATGTGATTTCTTTACATATCTTGATTTTTTAGTTCTTTATCTAATATTTGGTGTGCAGACAGTCCCATTTAGTAGAATGATTTTTAAAAAATTTAGCCTGTTACTTTTGCTATGAAAAATCTTTGAGTTTGGGGCCAGAGCAATAGCCCAGCGGGTAGGGCATTTGCCTTGCACAAGGCCGGCCTGTGCCGGCCGGGTTTGATCCCCGGCATCCCATATGGTCCCCGAGCACTGCCAGGAGTAATTCCTGAGTGCAGAGCCAGGAGTAAGCCCCTGAGCATCGCCGGTGTGACCCAAAAGAGCAAAAAAAAAAAAAAATCTTTGAGTTTGATGTAGTCCTGACTTTATTTTAGCTTTCATTTTCTTTGCCAATGGAGTCAGATTGTTGAAGGCAAACATTCTTGAATAGGAAAATTGTTCCAGCTTAAAAATATTATAAAATTAGAACTTATCTGAGATCTGAGGAAAAGTTAAACGTTTGTGATGTGCCTCCTTGAAAATGAAATCACTTACTTTTATATGTTTAATTAAAAGAAAGAAAATTACCTTTAGACCATTTCAAATGATTCTTATGAAAATTCTAAGATATGGTGGTAAAAAGATCACTGTATCACTGTATCACTGTCTTCCCGTTCAACATCGATTTGCTCGAGCGGGCCCCAATAACATCTCCATATGTCCTGTCTCATGCTAGTAGAGCCCAAGGCATCTGCTTGCTCCAGGAACATAAAGAGCCTCAATCCATTCCGGAATGAGGCTATAATTGTTACTGGTATTTGGCATATATATCAAATACAACACGGGTAGCTTGCCAGGATCTGCCCTGCAGGTAGCATACTCTTGTAGGCATCTCTAAGTCCAGCATTTATTGATGAACCGAGCGGCCGCAAGCCGGGCACTGATAGGCTGGTCTGCTGGGTGGAGGTCTGACGAGAGAAGTCGTCTGGCTTATTGCGAGGCTCTGCTGGGGTGGTGGGCCAGGACTAGAACCCACCATCCCTCCCGGGTGCCTCGTGAGCAGCTGGTCACAGGGAGAGTCAGTAGCAGCTCTGCCCCATGTCTTGCAGTGGTAAAAAGATAACTTCAACAATTACAAATAAATAACATCTTCTTATTCTTAATTCTCAATTTCAGTTAGCTTTTACTTTAAAATTTTATTACTCCAATTATTTGATTTTCATGGGTGAGAATATTGAGTGAAATGTTTGTGTTACTAAAATAATTTTCTTATGATATGAAATGAAAATTTGTCAAAAGAAATTCTGAGATAAAAATTTCAAGATCTCATGAAACCCCTGAGCATTGCTGGGTGTGACAAAAAAAATTTTTTTTCAAGATCTCGAGTCTGGTATTTGTTTTTGACTTGGGTTAGTTTTTTTAGTTGCTTTTTTTGGTGAAGATAAAGCTCATGCTTTAAAGTAGTAATGCTTTTAATAAATTGATAGTATCTTATATATATGCTAAAATACAAATAGGGGCTGGAACAGTAGTACTATGGGTAAGTCATTTGCATGCAGTCAACCTGAGTTTGATGCCCAGAATTCCATCTGGTCCCCTTAGCACTGCCAAGAGTAATTCCTGAGTGCAGTGTCAAGAGTAACCACTGAGCATCTCTGGGTGTTGGCTGAAAGCAGATCAAAGGATATGCTATGGTCTGATGGATATTGCCAGTTGACAGATACACAGGGTTTTCTGTCAGGCTGTCTCCCAATAGAGGTAGAATGCAGATTTCCCTAGTGACACTGTTTTCATGATGCTGAAACACAGACTGCTTTTCTGGGTCATTTCCCTGCGTCACATCTCCTTGTTGGCTGTAGCTAGTCTAAGATGGAGTCTAATGACACTGCTTGGAGTGCAGACAGAAAACAGGTTTTTCTTGTATTTCTGTTTCTCCCAGGCTGATAAGATCTTGCCATCTTGGGCTAGTCAGGAAGACTGAATTTGCATACTGTCATATGTTCTTTCCTTTATTTCTCACCTCACCTAGATAGCACCCCCTGCAGATTTGGCTCCTGTTTGTCTCTTTCCAGTCCTGTTTGTGTGTGTGTGTGTGTGTGTGTGTGTGTGTGTGTATCCTATGCTAAATGTGTGGAATGCTTTGTTGTATAAAACTGTTATTGTTTGATGCTGTGGGCATATGAGAGTTGTGGTCATTCTGTAAACTGTTAGCTGCCAAGATGAGCTGCTGTCCATCCGGCCTGTGAACATTAAAAATTAATGAACATAGGTCTCAAGTCTCATCACTGCACCCCCACACAGAGATCTCTCATTAACATTGGGTGTGACCCAAAACGAAAAAAAAAAAGAAATTGGTAGTGTAATTATTTAATACAATAGAAATAGATACTTTACTGCTCTCGGTCAAATATTAATTTTTTGTTCTCTAAATTTTGTATTTATATTTATTTTGAGTAAAGCAGGATCATTTTTATAGAGTGAGGTCTACTTAAAAAGATGTGAGGGAGGGGCTATAGAGATAGTACATTAGGGAGGCAATTGCCTCGTCTGCAGTTGACCTAGGTTCAATCCAAGGTATCACAAATGGTCCCCTGAGCACTGCAAGAATGATACTAGAGCAGAGCCATGAGTAACCCCTGAGCTTCACCAGGTGGTATAGCTCCAAATATTTTACATATACATTAAGATTTATTACCTTTTTTTTGTTTCTGCTTTTTTGGGTCACACCCAGCGATGCTCAGGGGTTATTTCTGGCGAAGCTCAGGGGGACCATATGGGATGCTGGGGATCAAACCCAGGTCAGCCGCGTGCCAGGCAAACACCCTACCCGCTGTGTTATCGCTCCGGCACCAAGATTATTAATTTATGTATATTAAATCTTAATATATATTAAGACTTGAGGGGAAAGAGAATAACAAATTTTCAAGAGCGAGCACAGGCTTCTCCAGAGTGGAAAAGGATAGCAAGCAGCAAATAAGCAAACATAGACACATGCTCAAGAGAGAATGTGGGCTTGAAAAGCAAGCCCTGAATGACTTTTGAAGCAGGTTATGTACAATTCCTCCAGTTTTTTTTTCTTGGTGTTCGCTTGCTTCCAAAGCTATTTTTACTTGGTGCTCTGTGAATACATAGAAGTTAATATGGGAAATATCACAGGGAAAACTTTGTTTTATATTTTTAACAGAGAAAGTACATAAATATATACGTAAACCAGCTCTAAGACCTAAGATAATAATAGAAGCTTACCATATCATAATAGGCGCTTGACATACTACTTTATTACTAGAATGTGATTAATACCAATTTTTTTTTGGCTTTTTTGGGTCACACCCGGCAATGCTCAGGGGTTTCTCCTGGCTCTGCACTCAGGAATTACTCCTGGCGGTGCTCGGGGGACCATATGGGATGCCGGGATCGAACCTGGGCCAGCAAGGGCCGGCGCATGCAAGGCAAACACCCTACCCACTAGGCTATTGCTCCGGCCCCTGATACCAATTTTTTTCATGCAGTTGTATAAGATTTTATGGTGTTATGTGATAAGATTAAAAATATCACTGGAAGTTTGAGCAAAGGCAGTGATGAATATTTGTAGAATTAACCCTGTATAGTAACCAAGAAATATAAAATCTTAAGATAACTAGTTTCTTTCTTATTTTTACTAGTTGTAAAAATAAGAAATATAATCATTTTTATTCTAATATTGCTTGTGTTCTCCTTCCATCCCTCTTTCTCACTACACTCATATACACACTTATTTTTATGAGTTTCAAGATTTTTTCCAGAAAATATAGATTCATTTCTACTGTGCCTTTCTAAACATAAGAAATAAAATATGAAATTAAATTCTCCTTGTTTTCTGTATGAATCACAAAGTTCGCCTTTTCTTCATAACTTTTTTTAGCTCCTGATTCAAGGAGAAAACTATATCTCTACTTTTGGCAACTAGTAGGTACCAGAGTTACTAGCAATTAATATTTGCCAATAACTTGCTAATAAAGTAGCAAACCTTTCTAAAACAAGATTTTCTCCACTGAGTTTTTAATTTCATCCTCCTTTGTCCTTCCCTTGTCTTTTCTCCCTCCATTTACAATACTCCTTCTGTCTACTTTTCCTTCTTCGACCAGTTATACCATCATATAGTTTATTTCCTTTCTCCAGAACATCTTTTTGCCTTTGAAAGTTAGATATGCCTTTCCTCCTCCCCATCAGTGGTTACTCCCCAACTGAATCCCCTTCCTTATTACAATTTAAAAAATCCTGTGGGGAGAAGACTCATAGACAAAGAGCAATTATTATATTATAGTAGAGCGGAAACAGTCACTTTTACCTGAGGATTTTTCCTATTAAGCTATTCTTAGTCCTTTCTAGGGATGTCTGATTTTTAATTTGTATCTTTGTAGTCTCGTTCAGCAGAAGCTGGTGCAAAATCATCCGATGAAGTAGTAAATGATGTTGCTGGGGACATCTTGGGTAAACTTCCAAACAACTTTGATGTTGAGGCTGCGATGAGGAGATTTCCAACAACCTATACTCAGAGCATGAACACTGTGCTTGTCCAAGAGATGGGGAGGTTCAATAAGTTGCTGCATACCATAAGAGAATCATGCATTAATATTCAGAAAGCAATCAAGGTAGGGGAAATATCCCAGAGAAAAATCATTGAAATAAACGTATCATTCATTAACACAGCAAAAATTTGCTGAACACAAGAAAACATGTATAATATAGGGAAATATGCTCTTAAGGACCATCTTGAATTTGTGAGTATTAATGAATAAATGAGAAAATAATTATAGAGTATGGCAGATAAGATGGTTTACATAAGAGAAATGATAAGATATAAAGCATAAGAAAGGCTTAGCCTCTGCCCTTATAGAGCTGACACAATGTTAAAGGAGACAGTTTAAGTAATATAATTTTTGTATGGTAAGTTCTATGAAAAAAAGATGAAGTCTTTTGTCAGTATCTTTTTTTTCTATGTTCATTACAAGGTTTAAGACCACACACGCACTATGTTGAACATATTCGTGTATGTGGATGCAGTGAAATTCTATGTACTCCTTAGAAATACTTGTGACTGCATAATTACTTTGTAAATTATATAAAAGTAAAATTATTTAATGAAACAAGAGTATACTTATTCACATATCCAGTTATCAATTGTAGAGACATCGTCTTACCTGTACAGTTGTTTCATTCACTGGTATAAACTTTTATAAAAGTTGAGGGGCCGGAGCAATAGTACAGGGCATTTGCCTTGCACAGGGCCGACGTGGGTTCTATCCCCAGCATCCCATATGATCCTCTGAGCATTGACAAGAGTAATTTATTTTTCCTGTATGACTCAACTCTTTTTTTTCTTTTGGGCCACAGATGGTGGTACTAAGAGCTTACTCTTGGCTCTGCATTCAGGGACAATTCCTGGTAGAACTAGGAAGACATTCCTGGTAGAACTAGGAGAGACCATTCAATCCCCAACCCTCAATTCCTGGTAGAACTAGGAAGACCATATGAGGGTTGGGGGATTGAATCCTGGTTGGCTGCATGATAAGCAGCACCCTACCCACTATACTATCTCTCCAGCCCCGCAACCTTAAATAATGGCAGTTGTAAACAAGGGATAATTATGAAGTTATATAATCAGGGATTGTCCATATCTTATACTCTCATGTTAACGAGCTTAAATGCATTTCAGGGATTGGTAGTAATGTCTACAGAGCTTGAAGAAGTAGCTAAAAGTATTCTGAATGTCAAAATTCCAGCAATGTGGATGGGTAAATCCTACCCCAGCCTTAAACCACTTGGGAGCTATGTGAATGACTTCCTAGCAAGACTAAAATTCTTGCAGGTAAGTGTATTCAAATAATTATGCACATATTTATTCAAATAATTACACACATACATATACATATATGTATGTATGCATGTATGTATGCATGTGTGTATGTATGTTTTAATTTGGGGTACTCGGGGTTTACTTCTGGCTCTGTATGCTCAGGGATCTCTCCTGGAAGGGCTTGGGGACCATACATACAAGGCAAGCACCCTACCCACTGTACTCTTTCTTCAACCCCCAAATGATAATATATTAATTATCTTCAGATTTCATTTTCTTCATTATGCTGCCATCCTGATGAATCTTGTTCTCTAGTTGTTCAGTGGATCTAGGCACAAATGACCATTACTCAATACTGCATCAAGTTTATGATTAACCATTAACACTGAAAAATCAAGTTACTAGCATTTTATGGGGGTAGAATATTGAGAAGTTTGGAGCAGGTGTTCATATTGAGTGAAGTTGGACATTAAAGTTAATGATACTTGAATAATGAAACAGTTTGTCAACTATTCGTATTGATTTTTCATGAAATACTAAGTGTTAAAATAGATCTCCAGGACATATCATCTTGGGAACTATAGACGGTACTAGATAGAAGCATTATTTCCTTGTCCAGCACTCTCTTAGGTCATGAAATCACTAGATTGCTAGTTCAGCCCAAGACAGTAATAACCTCGATGGCTAATTGTCTCAGAAATGTTGAGTATGTAGAAGCTTACCTACTAATTATCTGCAGTACTGATGCTAAACTTTGCTCAACAATATAATCCATTATATAATAATGTATAACAGATGTTCTCTATTGCATAGAGCTTTTATGAGGTAATCATTGGGCCTGTATAAAACAATTATATCTGTACTTATGCACATTGTTATCTTCATATAGTCATTGTATATAAAATGAAATTAGAGCAAATACTGAATTTTCTATTTGCTTTAAGCCCTTGAGTATATCTTGCTATTCTTTGGAGTGTTTGTTCATTTATTAATTCACCTAACAGACCAAAAGGAGAGGGCCTGGGTGCAAGTTATATTAAGTGGGTTTGTATTAAAAAATCTGAAGGACTTAATTGTTGAAACACATGTCCTCTGGTACCACAGCAATGGTATGAGGTTGGCCCTCCTCCAGCCTTCTGGCTTTCTGGCTTCTTCTTCACACAAGCCTTCCTAACTGGTGCCCAGCAGAACTATTCCAGGAAATACACAATCCCCATTGATCTTCTTGGGTTTGACTATGAAGTAATGGAAGACAAAGAGTATAAGCATGGTCCTGAAGATGGTAAGTACAAGTGGCAGAATGAGTTGACTTTATATCTGGGCACTGACTGAAAAATGTCATATATGTTTTGACTTTGCCAGTGATTAAAAAATCAGTCATGTACGTATCCCTCTGATGTTTGAGAAAAAATATTATGGAGAGACAGCGAGCATGAGTGAGAATGAAAAAATGATTAAACAAAGGAGGGGATGAAAATGAATCTTTTGTACTTAAAAATTTTTTTGGAAAACATTTGCCCACTTCTCTTTTGTCTGTTGATGAAATGAATGGGGTCACAAGCCTGCTTAGTGATACTCCCAAGTTTGGTTATGTTGCTCCCAGGTGGTGCGCCATCGCGATCTCATGATCTTCCGTTGATCATCTATTTGCTAGAGCGGGCACCAGTAATATCTCCATATGTCCTGTCTCATGCCAGAGGAGCCAGGGGCTCGGCTTGCTACAGGAACATAAAGAGCCTCAAACCATTATATTAGGTCATTCCCATGGGAATGACCTAATATATTGTACTGGAATTTGGCATATGAAATACAACACGGAAGCTTGCCAGGCTTGCCGAGTGGGAGGCAAACTCTTTTAAACACCTCCAAATAAAGCATTTATTGATGAACCGCGGCTGCAGCGGCCGAGCAAGCCGGGCTGTGATGGGCTGGTCTGCTGGGTGGAGTTCTGACGAGGAGGGAAGTCCAAATGTGGAAAATGGCGGCACCCATGGAGTGAGGGGGGGGGGTCTGGCTTGTTGTGAGGCTCTGCCGAGGTGGTGGGCCAGGGCTAGAACCTGACATGCCTCCTGACTGCCTCATGAACGGCTGGGCACAGGGAGAGCAAGGAACAGCTCTGCCCCATGTCTGAGAGTCTCTGGACCAGCATACCTGGGCCGGATTGAGGAAAAAACTGCTGCAGGGTGGGTGTCAATGATCCGGGCTGTGATGGGCTGGTCTGCTTTGTGTAGTTCTGACAAGAGGAAAGTCCAAAATTTCCACATTTGGTCGCACATCAGGTTTTGGTATTCATACTTTTTGCCACAGTGCTGGCCAGGAGTTATAATCTTTGGGTTGGGTGTGCACACATGCACACATTAGTTGTGATGCTCAAACACCTGGCGGCAGCGATAAAGTTCCACTCTCATCTTGGTGTTTTCTGTTTTAGTTGTAGTGATCACTGAGGGTTATACGCTTTAGTTGCAGGACTCACACACGCCTGCCTGAAGCAAAGCCGAAATCTCATGGGATTTCGGGAGTGCCAGGGAATGGCTGAGAGCAGAGCTGCCAGGATGGCAATCAGGCCAACACCGGAAATGGAACTCCCAGCCTCCCCTCTGAGGCATGAGCCACAGAGCCATGGCCGGGACCCCAGTTTTTGCAAACTCCTGTAAGTCTGAGGTTATTTCTCATCAAAAGTTAGGGAGACCATAACCATTAAATAAATAATGCAGGTAATACTTCATGGGGCTAGAGAGATAGTCAGTGGTCAGGTGATTGCCTTGCACCAACACTCTCTATGGTCCCCTAAACACTACCAGGACTGATTCCTGTGTCTGTACTCAAGAATCACTCTTGATAGAGCTCAGAAGACCATATTGGATGCCATGAATTGAACCCAGATCATCCACATGCAAGCCAAGCACCCTGCCTGCTGTACTGTCGCTCCAGTCCCATCTTATTTTTCATCCTCTCCAGTCAGCTGATTCTGTTCTTCCCATATTGACTCATGCTAACAAATCTTATGGTCTCTGTCTTCAACTATACTTCTCGACCATTCTTCTAGTGACATCCACCTCTTAGAGACATTCTTCTCCTGTTGCTTCCTGCCATCATTCTCTCCCACTTGCCTTTCCATACTGCACACATTTGTGCTTTTCAGCTTGCCTCTCAGTAGTGGCTTCCCAAGGACTCCATCCAATGACGGGTTTTCTTTTCTAATGGCATCCTCTCCTCCAAGTAACCTCATACTTTCAGTGGAAACTTTCAGGTTCAGGTTTCATAAGACATCTTTATTGATCTGGATTTTATTCTAACACATAGTCATGAGGCCAGGTGTGTTCAGGTCACTCCCTACTTGTAGGTACTTCATTGCTTGCAATGAAATTCAGGTCACACTGCAACCTTCTGTCAATTCCTCAACATTCATATTATTTTCTCTTGGGGACACTTGCATGTTCTTCTGAAACAGACTTATCATGGTAGCATTTTCAACCCTGAGGTTGATCCAAAGAATCTCTTTGAAAATGTCTATTGAAGCCCCAGCTGGCCTTCTTATCTGTCTTACATCTCTGCTTACTAACTTCAGAGCTTGAGCAGCACTTTCAATTATATCATTCACTTCTTTATTGTTTCTCTCCCCTGCTGCAGAGTGATTCAGGAATTCCATGCTGACAAATCATATGGCCTCTGTCTTCATCTTCTTGCTGCAATATAGACTCAGAAGCCAGTGACATTTGTCTTTATCATTCCTCCTTATTGCCCCTCAGTCGGTATTTGATAGGCCTCAAATGCTACTGCAGAAATTTCAGAAATCACATTGCTTGAAATCACTACCAATTCATCTTTTTAAAACTTAACTTTTTTAAACTATGTATTGCAATCTTTCTAAATGCTTAAGCAGTTTCATTGTAGACATGCCTTTAATGTTCTTATAAGGGGGAAAGATCATTAGATCAAGTGGTATTTTAAAACTATGTTAGCGCCTAGAGAGATAGGACAGGGAGAAGTCATTTGTGTTAATGCAGCTTATTGTTTGAATCCTGGCACCATTTATGGTGCCATGAGCATTGCCTGGAGTGACCCGTGAGCACAGAGCTAGGAGTAAGCCTCGGACACTGCAAGGTGTGACCAAAACAAGCGAATAATCCGTTTACCCCTTAGCCGTGACTACCTAACCCATCACTGACCCGGCTGTTCCAAATTCTTTTCTTCCTAACACTCCCGAATACCTGAAAGGAGTTTCACAGCTTCTGCCAAGTTTACTTCATAGTGTCTCAACCTTTTCCCAGCTCTTTTCACAATCACTTGTTTTCTTCACTCCTCACTTTCCTCTGTGGCCCCACTTCTTACACCATGGCTTACTCCCCATTCCAGCCATTTACATGATTTCCACCCATGGCCTTCTTGGAAAAGCCAAGGGAATCTTAGGGGACTATATGATCCATTGGTTGATAAATGCTTTTTTATTTTTTCTTTACTTATATAGACCTTAATAAAAATGCCTTTTCTCTGTGGCTCACACCCTTACGTATCATAAAAGATACCAGAAAAGTATACGTTTGAGCTCATGTCTTCCTAAGAGTCAAATTATAGCCTAGCAACATTATAAGAATAATAAATGATTAGGATCAAATTAAGTATTTGGGGCAGGTGGGAAATGAGTGTTTGTTAACAACTGAAGCAAAGGTGAGCTCTGTGTTTGCACCACTCATGGTTCCTGGTGCTGCCTATCCACCCTTCACATCGGAGCTTCCCAGTGTCTGCTCAGACACAGCCCTTACCGCCACTGTGCACCAGTGCCGATAAAGCTCAGAAAAGTCCGATAACTGGCCCAAGCTCTCACAGCTTGCACGAGAACTCTTTGAGCCCAACTCCAGACCGTCTGCTCTCAGGCTCCCTTTCTGTGGCACACTGAGTAGTTTAGTAGAGTGCGTTTGGAAACATTCATATTTCTCAAATTTCTAATTTTCTTGAGATTATGCTTAATTTTTTTAATTATTATAGTGCAGATGACTTATGGATGTGAGTTATAGGACCTCACCATCACCTCACCATCAAAGTGCCCAAGACTCATCATCCTTTTGTTCCTTCCAGACTGCCTGTTAATTTTTCCACCACTCCCTCCCATTCTATTCTCACTTTGTAATCCAGGGCTACGGATTATCATTTTATACTATGTAGTCCCTGGTTTGTATCTTTCTATTCCACATATCATCCAGTATTTTCCTTTTTCCTGACTGTACTTGATGGCCTCTGGTTCATGCTTATTCTTTGCATGCTTCGTGTTTCTTGTATATATGCTACATCTACTTTATCCCATTCATCTGTCGTTGAACATTTAGGCTGTTTCCATGTGCTAGCTGTAACACACGTGAACATTGGTGTGCATAACATTTTTTGTGTTATTGGAGTAGAAGCCAAGTGATATACAAGTTTTACTCTTTTTTATGGTGGGGGGCGTTATACCCTGTAATGCTTAGGGGTTACTCCTGGCTCTGCATTCAGGAATTATTTCTGGTAGTCCTTGGTGGATCACATGGGATGCTGGAGATCAAACCTGGGGTGGTCACGTGCAAAGCAAGTGCCTTATTCACTGTACTCTCTCTGGACCCTTATAAAATTAATTTATATTTATAAATATATAAACAATGTATACAAACAATATATTATCTATAAAGGGTAATATAAATATATTAAATAATTATTTATAAAATTATTTTAACTGTGGTTTGGGGATGGCACCTGGCTCTGCTCAGGGTTTACTGATTCTGCATTCAGGGATCACTCTTGGCAGGGCTCAGGGGACTACATGGGATGAGGAGGATCGAGCCCAGGTTGGCCGCAAGGCAAGTGCCCTATCCACTTTACTCTCTTTCGCTCTATACTCTTCCCTTTTTTGAGGAATCTCTACACTACTTTCCAAGGACGTTGAACCAAGTAACATGTTTACCAATAGTGAATGAGGGTTCTTCTCCCCACATCCATGCTAACACTAGTTATTTCCAAGAGTTTCCTTATATGCCATTCTTTTTTTTTTAAGTATTTTTATTATACCACCGTGAGATATACAAATAAAAAGATATACAATTAAGAAGTTCATATTTGGGTTTTGGTCATACAGTGTTCCAGCACCCCTCCCTCCACCAGTGCCCATCTCCCACCACCAACGTCCCCGGTTCCCTCCCCCTTCTCCAGCCCACCTCCATGGCAGGTTCTTTATTTCTTTCCCTTTTTCTCTCTTTCTCTTTTCCTTCCCTTCCAGACTATGGATTACAGAACATACATTAAAAGGTTGTCATGTGTATCCTTTTGCCTCTATTTAATGCTCAGTTCTAGGTTGGCATTAGTACCCTCGACAATTATTAGCACACTTCCATTTTCTGTCTTACCTAACCTCTGACTCCCACACGTTTGTGATAATTTCCACCTTTGACAAGACCTCCTGATATATGTTTCACTTGACCTTGGATATTGGTATCATAATATGTACATATATATTTATGCCATGCAGATAAATGCAGTCATTCTGTATCTGTCTCTCTCCTTCTGGCTAATTTCGCTCAACATAATCTTCTCCATGTTCATCCATTTATAGGCAAATTTTATAACTTCATTTATCCTAACAGCTGCATAGTATGCCATTCTTACTGTGTGAAATATCTCATTCTCATTTGCATTTGTATGTGCTGCTTTCTGCTTATTTACCAAACATACACAAAAGGGTCATTTTATGGCCCCTATAAATTAGATTTAGCACCATACACTCTGCATGCTTTGTAAGTTTGGTTTGTGGACACACTAGGCAGACTACTTCTGGCTCAGTGCTCAGGAGCTGATCCTGGTAATGCTTTGGTAACAGTAAAGTGCTTGAAGTTGAACCCAGGTCTCCCTGCATGCAAAGCATACATCATCTTTTTTAAAAATATTTTCTTATACCACCATGATATATACAATTACCTAGATGTTTATGTCCAGGTTTCGGTCATACATTGTTTCAGCACCAATCCCTCCACCAGTGCCCATTTCCCACCACCAATGTCTCCCATTCCCAACCTTCTCCCCTAGCCTGCTCTATGGAGAGTTATCTCTTTTCTCTTTCTCTCTTCCTTCTCTTACACACTGTGGGTGCGATACATAAATTTAGAGGTAATCATGTGTATCTTTTTGCCTGTATTCAATACTCAGTTCTAGGCTAGTATGCTCATTTACAGCAATTGTTAGCACACTGCTCCTTTCTCTGTCCCACCCAACCTCCAACTCCCAGACACTTGTGGTAGATTCCATTTTTGGGAAAGACCTCCTGATCCATGTTTTGTCTGACCTTGGATATTGGTATCATAATATGTATACATACATACATACATATATATATATATATATGTATACACACACAATATATATATATATGTATACACACATATATTTCTATATCTGTCTTTTTCTTTCTGGCTAATTTCACTCAACATGATCCTCTCCATGTCCATCCATTTATAGGCAAATTTCATAACTTCATTTTTCCTATCGCCTGCATAGTATTCCATTGTGCAGATGTACCAAAGTTTCTTTATCCAGTCATCAATTCTCAGACACTCTGGTTGTTTCCAGATTCTGGCTATTTGGATAGCACTGCTATGAACATAAATGTGGGGATGGTGTTTCCGCTGTATGATTTTGGCTTCCCGGCAGTGGTATGGCTGGGTCAAATGGGAGCTTGATTTCTAGTCTTTGGAGGAATGTCCATATTGTTTTCCAAAAAGGCTGTATTAGTCGACATTCCACCAACAACAAAGCATACATCATATCTTATCCAAATTCCTGGGACTACTATATGACTCCTTGTTCCACCCCTATCCCACCCCAAAGTTACATTCACATATGGCTTTCTAAATTTAACTCTAAGTCAGGGGCCGGCCATTCGCCCCTCCATTTTGTTGAGCCTGGTGGCCGCCCAGAGCTGGTGACCAGCCATAGCATTCGGGCCTCGGGCGCGCCTGGGGAAGCTGGAACTCCGCTTTCCCCGGCTAAGCTGACCATGGGGCTCGGGAGGGCAGATGGGTTTTGGGAGTGGTCCCATCACCTCAGAGGGGTCCCGGAAGCAGCCGGATGAGACTCGCCCACCACACTAGCCACCATCTTTGCTGTCCGGACCCTGGAACACTGCCTCACGACCAGAGTGATAGAGCCAAACCAGTTCGAGCCCAGGTTGCGTGGCCGCTTGTGGCCGCGGTTCATCAAAATAGTGGAAACAGGGATGTCCTTTAATTCACTGCATTCCACGATGTGCAGGAAATTTTGGGGGGAGGGAGAGGTAGGGAGGAGAGAGAGGACATGCAGAACCCGCTAAGTAGTTGAGGTGAGGGAGGGGGGGAGGGTGGGGGACATTGGTGATGGGAGATGGGTTTGGGTGGAGGGTTGGGTGTCGGAACGCTGTGGAACCAGAACTCTGCATGAGCATCTTGCAATTGTATGTCTAAAATGGTGTAATAAAATTTGGGGGAAAAAATAAATTTACTCTAAGTAAAATTAAGCATCAAGTCAGTCCCTTGGTCAAACATTTTTCAGAAGTGCAATAGCCAATGACTCCAGAGCTTTCACCAATATTAATTTGAAAGCATTGTAGGAATATCCATTGTTGTTTTTACAAATATTTTCTAGTAATTTCAGCCTAAAAGCTCTACAATTAAATGAATTGCTTAAGGCCACATAACAATTTTGGTCTAAGTTTTACATTGCTTCCCGTCACATTTTGTTCAATCATTAGCATTTCTAGGCATTTACACTTAATGAGACCTTCGAAACATGGCTATCTGCAGACAGTGGCCAGGTTTAACACATTACCTAATTTGTGTTCTACTGTAGCTATACGGTATTGGAATCTAGAGTTTACTTTTGTGTACTCCATACAGACTAGAACAAAAGAAAACTTAACTCACATGCAGTCTCAATGCCAGTGGCTCCCATAATAAGAACTTCCTTGCATATCTCCTGGCCATTAGTCATTAGTCAACTGAAAATATAAATCTGATCATGTTCACATGGGCCAGAAACTTTTCACACACAATTTTAAATTTTCTCCACCTAATTTTACTATTAAATTCTTTGACTAAGCCGAATATATATAGATATATAGATATATATCTATATCTATATCTATATATCTATATCTATATATATCTATATATATAGATATATATAGATGTATATATTTGCTTTGTGGGTGACACCCGGCAATGCTCAGGGGTTACTCCTGGCTCCTTTGGAATTACTCCTGGCAGTGCTCGGGGGACCATATGGGATGTGGGGATCGAACCTGGGTCGGCTGCGTGCAGGGCAAACGCCCTCCCGCTGTGCTATCGCTCCGGCCCACAGAAAATATTCTTAAATTATGGGTTAAGACCAACCACTCAGAATATTGCTTCCTCAGCTGCTGACCAATGTCATCTGCCTTGTATCCATCTGCAGGAATTTCAGATTAAGAAATTTGTCATCAATCAAGATGTACTTCTAAGTATTGTATTAACCTGTTACATTTGTATTTAGGTGTTTTTATTTATGGATTATTTCTGGATGGAGCTTCCTGGAATAGAAAGATAAAGAAACTTGGAGAATCATATCCCAAAATTCTTTATGATACGGTGCCTGTGGTTAGTATTTGCCTAATGATAAATACCTTGGCGTGGGAACATTTCACACTCATATACACATTAATTCTCACCATGTCCAGCAACTGTTTTTAAAAACTGCTGACAATAAATTTTTGAAAATTGAATCAGAGCTCCTTAGGACAGTTACAAAGGCACTGGTGACATTTATTCAGTTTTAGAGCCACACCTAGTTGAGTTCAGGGGCCATTCAAAGCAGTGCTTGGGAACCATGCAGAGCCAGGGCTATATAAATTCCGGTCTAATGACCTATCACCTCCCCAGACACTAGTTAGTTATATATTTAACTGGACAATACATAAATTTGCCTCAATTATACTTTTATTTATACTTACTAATATGTACAGTTGTTATTCATATTGAATTTATGGCCAGAAAGCACTGAAACTCATGCTTGATCAAACCTTATATGTTTTTTTTTCTGTAAGACATACTACATAGAGGCCATTTTTAATGACAAAATTACCATTACCCCTACCCCACACACACACAATGAGCAATTCAGTAAGAAATCGACTGTGAAAAGGGAACTTTAATGCTCTGAAAGCTAAAACAAGGAGACAATGCACCAGGTTCAACCTCAGCCAGAAAATGTACTTGTCCAGTGACATGCATTATTTTATTTGTTGCTACTTGGGCATTCCTGCAAATAATCGCAAACATACTAGCTAGGTTTTAGGATTACAAATAAATGTTAGTGATCTATATAACAACTTGTAGATGCTGACATTCTTTTTCTATACACCTTGACCTAACAATAAGAAACTCACAGATTATAATAGGAAAACCATCTGTTGCCTAGACACCTATTAAGGTAAATAATACTAAGTTCCTATCTAATCTTAGTGAGTCAAAAAATTTTCACCGATTTGAAGCATCAGTCTGGCATGGTATGATATGGAGTTGACAAATTCTGCTTCCATAAGAATCCCTTTCAAAGCAGCTGTAACAGGCATGGTGAGGGATCAGCTGACCACCAAATGCATGAAACCTACCCATAACTACTATCTGTACTAAAGCCCCATGGGCACAGGGTACAGAACGTTAGCAGATCCAAATTGAAATCACATGGGCAAATGTTAGTGATTTAGGAATTAGAATCACATTTTTTCCTTCTCTTTCACATGGAAATGTCTCATTGGTTTGCAGTATTGTGTATCCAATGATAATTTTCCAGAGAAAATTGTATCTTCCAAAGAAATAATCTCTTTAGGAATTTCCAAAAATTTGAAACTTAAGTGTAGTGACTTATACGGCAGTCTGAAAAAAACTGTGGAATCCAGAATACTTTGAATTCCACAATAATGTAGAAGAAATAGATTAGCACCCTAGCTAGTACTTTCATTCTGTGTTTTGCCCAGCAAAATGCTGTCAAAGCTTGCCAAGGCTACCTACTTCTAGCCTCCAGAGGGCTATTATTACCACATAGAAAAGTTCAGTTCAATTCTAGAGCAAAATACTTAAATCACTAATATCATAGTGTTCCTTAGTCTTAGAAATTACAAGTTTTACTAAATACATTTTAAACAGATAATACAAGAAACAGTAACCCCTTAAAATGGTCACCTAGAACACGGTGATCCGTCCTCACAATGGACAGAAATCTGGGGTCTGGCCTTCAGTAAATAAGGCAATATGATTATAAATATCAGTGATGGCAGTTCTCCCCAATGAAAAGATCTTTTTAATTTTCTCAGGTAAATAATGATAGAAAAGCGAAATCATGGGGTAATATACTTATGCTAAATTTGGTGAAAATGACTTTTTCTCCTCAGTTTCTAAAGTGGGTCAAAAGAATTTTGTGCTCTTAATTTTTAAAAAAAAGTTAATAGGCCAGGGATGGTGTACTATATAGTAATGCCTGAGTGGGATTCCCACACTGTAAGGTTCCAGATCACTGCTGGGAGGGGCCTGAACAACAAAAAACATCTGAGGAGTGATAGCACTGTTTACCAAAGTCCTTATTTGGACCACAGAAATTTTCAGAAATAAATCTAACTGATTAGATTTAGATAATACATTTCACACACACACACACACACACACACACACACACACACACACACACACAACAGGCTTGACTTTACGTTTCAATACTTTTCTTTTCAGATGTGGCTAAAGCCCTGTAAGAAGGTAGATATACCAGAACGACAAAGTTATGTGGCTCCATTGTACAAGACAAGTGAGCGAAGAGGAACATTATCCACCACTGGGCATTCTACAAATTTTGTAATTGCCATGACTCTTCCCTCAGACCAACCCCCAGAGCACTGGATTGGACGGGGGTAGCACTGTTATGCCAACTTAATTCATAATTAGAAGCTATATATCAGTTCCCTCTTTTTACATAGCTGAGCAGAAAAAAGACTTCTAAAAACAATTTGTGTAGTAAGTTTGACTAAGATTATAAATTTTCTGATGTGAAAATGCAGCCTATATTTTAAAAATTGCTTATACTTGAGTGTTAAAAAATGTGCAGAAATAGACTAAAGAAAACACGACTAATATATTTGCTCTTTTTGAAGAACTTTATTTTGGGAGAGTTCCGTAAGTATTAGGAGCGTACATAAAATGACATACCACTGTTGGCAATGAAAAAAAAAAACAGCATTTGATCATTTCCAGCTTTATAAATTTTTTAAAAATGATTCAGTTACAACAAAAAAAAGTTTAGATATTTTAGCAAGTATCACCTTGCAGAACCATAATCACATTAAGCCACTGACTTACTGTTAATGGAAAAAATTCACACTGCATCTAGTTACTATAATATTTCTAAGCATAATCACAGCTGATTGAACGCAATGTGATATACACCAAAATTCATATGGATGTCACACAGTGACAGCATTGTACAAGTAACATTAATGACCTCCAACAAACACATGTTAAATCAGACAGTCAAGTTAAATGGAATGTTGGAGCCAAACAGAAATGTAGTGGAATTCAGATTGTCTATTAAGACTTTGAAACTATACATTAGAATGATGTGAAAGCGAAATACTGGTGGAACCCCTAACGAAATACTAGCAGCAACTGTTACAGTCTCTTAAACGGTTGAATCTAGGAAATAAAGACCATTTTTGAGAGAATATAAAACTTTATATATTTCAGCATAACTTATTTGCTTTAAACTAGGCATTTAAGACTGCAAATACATTCCAGCTGTTGCTTTCCATAAAAGTTGTAAAATTAAACAGATTTTAATGTTGGGATGAAGAATCCTCCTTGGGTATAAAAACCCCAAAGTCTAACTATAAATATATCTTGGTTCAGAAAGCAAGATATCTGAATCACTTGACGTTGGCAGTATGAAATAAAATAACAGCACCTTGAGCTAGGTTGCTTGAAGGGCCAAGCATTGAGATGAGTACTGTCCCAATTCAGTGCCCAATGCCATAAATAATCTATGTATAAAACTCTTTTGGGAGAGCCCAAAAGCCAAAAATGTTTCAAAATTCAGGCATAAATTAGGGGAGAAAAACACATTGGCATAAATGCACGTGCTGCTCTCAATCAACAGTTGGGTTTGTGGGTGGGGTGTGGTGGTTGTTAAACATTTGTGGAGCTAGAGAAAAATTAGAGAAAGGAAGACAACTCGATGAATCGTTTAAATGGAATGGAAAAAGTTTGGCTCTTGAATATTTAAAGAGTAAGCTTTTTAAAGCAGCTACATTGGTTGCCAAGCAGATTAAAACAAGGCTGCCTGCACAGAGTTCAAAACCACAGTTTACCTGGCATAAATGAAAGCAATGTGGCACAAGATGTAAACAGAAAATTACATGCATATGACTAGTTCTACAAATTATTAAGTCAAAATTCAGGATAAGGATGGCTTGCGCTTCTCACATATCATTCACAATCATGGTAAGAGAACAGGGCATCTAAAAAGAGACTAATCCCTACCAGGCACCAACAACATTGTTATCTTGGCACAAAATTATCAAGTGACTTCAGCTGAGTTATTAAATACCTCTTCACTTGGTACCATGATAGTCACCTATCAATGGAGATTATCCTTTAGTCACCTGTATTGATACTCGTGGACAGACTGTGGACATGGTAAACTCGAATACTTCTGCATTACTCTCTTATTGCCAGCCACAGTGTATGTTCGTGGTTCCAATGCTACACTGGTAAAGCGATGCATACATTTAGAACTTGAATTTCTCAAATAACTAGTTAGTACTGTTAAAGTAGGAAAACTGTTAGACAATGTCTGGGTTCTTCATTTTGATGTTATTTTATAGAGGGTTAACAACTTTAACATAAAAATATTTTACCACATGCTTCAGTTCCCTACCCCACCAAAACACCCAAAACAAAAACAAAATTAAAGTCTGAAATAAAAACAAAATCCCAAACACCAAGTATAATATTAATACAAAGAACCATTATGAAACTTTCATTAAATTGAAGCTCACACAAACATACAATCACAAATTTCAGTAGTTTAGGCTGCAAGTTTAAACACTATGCAAATATATACAAAAATAGTAACTCTAGATTCAAGAATAAGGGCTTTTCCCAATGCTAAATTCATACTCTAATGCAGCCTGAACTTTCCTCCTCTATTTCTAGCATCTACTTTATGCAGTTCCAAAGCTGTGCCAAATTGATCCCTATTACCATTTGTATGTATATAGCTGAATTAAAGGACACTACAATTCATTTTCGGCACAAAGAAAAAGTCTGCCCAAAGTCCATTTAAAATATTTTTAAAGTTTAAGTGATTTTTGGTTCCATTTCTATTTTTCTGCATAGCCACAGAAGGTTCTATTAATAAAGAGACTACTTTAGTGTTTTATATGATTATTTTTTACAAAGTCTTAATCAAACCTATTCACCATCGGTTCGGCGTCCCATTTTCTCCTTTTATCACAAGCTTTATGTTTCTAAGAGCTCCCTTTACGCGAAGGAAACCGTACTGAGCACCAGTCTTTAGTGGTCAGGCTCAACTCTATGGAACTTGTAAGTAGTGCAAGCCACTGACTTTTCTTTGAGCAATGTGCATACAGTACAAAGAGCTGCAAAGCTGCATGGTAACATCCTCATAATCAACTGTGATTACTGGGAATGGTTTAAAACTGGAGGTCAAATACAATTTTATCTTCAAAGAGGGCAATCACCAGCATGATGGCAAATCCAAAGAGCAACCCTAGATTCTGAAGAATGAACTGCCCCACTGGACAGAAGCCATGCTCTTCATTGTCACCATCGCCATGCAGCATCTCTGGGAGCTGGAAAAAACAAACATTTACAAGCAATATTTGTGTAATACCCTCCTTAAAATATTTTAAGTATTTCCTACTTGACTAATCATCAAGGCATAATTAAAAGTGAAGTCATTATTTATCAAACATAAAGCTATCCATACCACATTTTCAACACTGAAAGACAATTTAAACTCTGGTTATCTAGGAAGTTAATACTAAATCTGTTCTCTCAATTCTGCTTCCCAATTCACAAGAGTTGCCTGACTTACTATTTTGTGAAAGTTACCATCCACTGACTTGACCAATTCTGGCTTTCATTGCCAGTGGAAGTTTCAGAAAGAATGCTACAATCCCTCTCTAGCTCTCTCTTCTGCTATATCTTAAGCTCACTGAAAATGTCAAGATTCCTTTGGCAGATATCTTATTGTTATAACAGACTAATTTATTCTTCATTCTCTTTCCATTTTAAATTGTCATTTCCAACAACACATTAAAACAATGACAGGCAGTTACAGACAACTCCAAATTGGCACTATGCTCTTTAGTCATTATTTCTTACCCAAATGTAACTACAGAAAATATTTCATGAAGCCAGCCCTCAGTTATTATCAATGCACACACCACCTGCCCAGGGCATTCTATTATTTGGGGTCAGGTCAGCAGTAAAATGTGAGGCCTGAGGTGCATTGCCAGGGACACTGGGTCCACGCCAGCAGCCTGGGGTGTTTAGGGCTACTCCTAGTGATCCCGGGAACAGGTGACGCTGCTCAGCTGCAAACGAGGCACGTTCCTTAACGCAGGTGCTACTCTCCTGTCTGCACTCCTCATAAGTGATTATATTTCAAGTCTGAGATTTTCTACTACTTTTAATGACATAGTACATCAAAATTTAATAGTTCGATTTCTTAAGCATATAGCATTACACTTGAGAATAATCCATTGATCAAACTACAAAACCCAAACTTTTAAGTTACCCAAGTAAATAAAACAATTTGAAGATGTGATTCTAAGCATAACTTCTTTCCACCCAAAAGAAACCTAATCAAAATGGTAAAAGTAATGTGACTCAATTTTCACTTTTCGGAAAACAATTTAAGCATGCAATATATATCTAAATAAAGATAATGCTGGGAAGTTACTCTCAGAAGATATAAACTTTTCTCCAAACAATATCTTGGTGCTTGGGGTTTGAAGGAGGAGGAATGGAGTGCTAAGCATATACTGCCTCCCTAGGAGGAACACTCATTCATTATTGGATGAGTAGAATTACAGTGCTTCAATAATCTCCTGAGAGTTCTATCTAAGAACTACTTTATGCTGGTCATCAATTCCACTTAAATGTCTATGGAAGTTATGTACAATGGCGAATGGAGTCTGAAGTTAAGTAGGTTGTGACAGAAACCACAAAAAAAAAAAAAAAAACAACTTAGTAACTGTGACAGCGACTAGATAGCACACAAAGCCTAACTCAGTCTTTCCTATCTGTCACTCCAGAAGGTGTGCAAATGCCTGTACCTAGACAAAAAAAGAGCATCATCTTACGTATAGTCCTACCACAAAGACTGTTTTATTACATCTTTCCTCCCCTTGCTTATTTCCCTATTTGGGTTATCTTTGTTTTGTTTTTTGGTGGACTGTCAGAAATCAAATCCAGGTTTGTCCCTGTGCTGTACCTGCTGTACTACTCTCGGACCCTGTTCCTTTTTTTCTATAACAATACTTTTAAGTCATTTTTTTCCAGAATATACAATCCTTAGGAATGGACTCACTGACCAAGAAAATTATCTCACATCTCATCCTGCTTTGTTCATGCACCCTTTCTTCTCTTGCTTCTAATAAACTCTGCTTCTATTACATTCCTTAAGACTCAGCTCATATTTTCTATTTCAGGAAAAGCAAATTCTACTCCCCAGTTTTTCAGCCTCTATTATGTTCACAAACACGGTGTGCCTCTCTACCCTATACCGGTCAAAGAACTGTAGTAAGTGCCTCCCTTTCTTCTTCACTAACTACAAATTCCTAAGAACTGTTTTCTTTTTGACATCTTTGTTCCTTAGTAAGAATTGGTTATTCACTGTTAAGTACTCACTGTGACCCTCAGCTGCATTGCTACGTGAAATACGACAAGTGTCTGCCTTTCCCAGTGAGACACAATACATTTTAAAAAACAGGCAGCATTTAACAGGTCAAGATACACATGCAGAGGAGAAAAAAAGAAGAGAAAGTCTTGGTATAGAAACAGAAACTTTAGGATGCCTCACAAGGAAGGGGGCAGGCAGGAGAATGCCTGTCAGTGAAATATTCCCGGAAGGGAGCGGCAGGGGCTGGATGCAGAGGCAGTGTTTCTCCTGAGGGATGAGTGGGGGTGGACCTGAGGTCAGGGAAGGGTCAGGGACAAATGCTCAGAGGAAAAATCTTGACAGCCCAAATAAAAACATGAATGCCTTTATACTTACTGAGATGGAAAAAAAAAGGTAAAGTGACATGATCTTAAAAAAGGGCCACTCAAAAAAGGCATATGAAAAAGTGCTCTTCATCTTTAATCATCAGGGAGATGCAAATCAAAACAACAATGAGGTACCATCTCACACCACAGAGACTGGCACACATCCAAAATAGCAAGAACAACCGGTGCTGGCGTGGATGTGGGAAAAGGGACTCTCATCCACTGTTGGTGGTAGTGCCGACTGGTCCAGCCCTTTTGGAAAACAATATGGGCATTCCTCCGAAAATTAGACATTGAGCTCCCATTTGATCCAGCAATAGCACTCCTGGGAATATACCCGAGACCGAAAAACACATAGCAGAAACACTATCTGTACTTCTTTATTCATCTCTGTGCTATTCACTATAGCTAGAATCTGGAAACAACCTAAATGCCCGAGAACAGAGAACTGGCTAAAGAAACTGTGGTTCAGCTACGCGATGGAATACTATGCAGCTGTCAGAAAAGATGAAATTATGAAATTTACCTGCAAATGGATGGACATGGAGACTATCATGCTGAGTGAAATTAGTCAGAAGGAAAAGGACTAATTTCATTAGTCATTCATTCATCCTATTAATGAATGCAGTCATTCATTAATAGGATATAAATTATCCTATTAATGAATGACTGCATTCATTAATAGGATATAAATAGAAACCAGTGTTTTACTAAATGTGTGAAATGGTAATGGCAGATTAAAACTCACCATTGAATATACACAAAGAGACTTAAGTGATAAACTCTAAATATCTGCAGGGCTAGCCACAAAGTGTAAAAGAAGAGGGAGAGAGATGCAGAGACAGAGAGAGAGAGAGACAGAGACAGAAAGAGAGGAAACAGGGCTACCTGCTGTTGAGGCAGCCTGGGGGTGGGTGGGAGGGGGTGGGGGTACATTGGTGGTGGAAATGGGGCACTGGTGGAGGGATGGGTGCTGGAATATTGTATTACCAAGAACCAACTGTGAACACCTTTGTAATTATATGTCTCACGGTGGTATAATAAAAAAATTTAAAAAAAAAAAAAAAAGGGCCACTCAGTAAGGGCACATTGGTGGTGGGACTGGTATTGTGAACAACTGTAAATCACGGTGTTTAAATAAAGTTTAAACAATTTAGAAAAAAATTTAGAAAAAAAATCACTTTACCATGAGTACTTTAGGAGCTGGAGACATAGTAGAGAGGTTAAGGCATTTGCCTTGTAGTCTGCAGACTTTGGAATAAATCCCAGGCACTACATAAGGTCCCCTGTGCACTGCCAGGAGTCACTCTGCAGCAGAGTCAGGACTAGCCCCTGTGCACTGTCAGGGGTGTCCGCCAAAATTAAGTAAAACATCATCACTTAAGCTGTGGTACTACGAGTGAGGTGGGCAGCACAAGGAAGCAAGGAGAATATTGACAAAGAGTGATGATGTTTGTGTGTGCGGTGGGGTCAGGATTAGGATACGGAGCCCTCAGAACTTCCTAACAAACCAGGTGCGGAAGGACAGTGGACAGTGAGGTTAAGCACGGCACTCAGGCTTTCGATCCAAGAGACTAGAAGAATGGAATTCTCGGTTCTGAGTGGGGGTGTTTCACTGGCTGCGATGGTGGATGAAAGATCAGCAAATGTCAAGCTGGATTCTGGACAAGTGGGTCTGCAATGCCTTTCTGACTGAGCAGATGGATAAATGAATCTGGCATTAAAGGAAGGGTTTGGGTTAAAGATACAAAGTTAGGAAGTACTAGCCAAAATAAATAACTGGCTACACTTAAAAAATAAACATTTACAATCATGAGACTAGCTGCATCCCATAAGAAGGGCACAAATGCTTGGAAAGCCTGAAAACACTAGATTCCCTGAGCACTGCCAGTGTGATCGTCTGTGGCTCCCTACTCCCAACCCCCAAAAAAAGAAATCAAGTGACCAGAGAGCATTTCAGAGAAGTGAATGTTGCGCAGCCAGGCGCTGCCTCTAGGAGATGTAAATGAAGAAGAAACTAGTGATTAGTAGTTTCTAATGACATGGATGACACCTGGATAACAAAAAGCTACAGAGGAGCCAGGGAGACAAAAACTAAGAACCCACATCAAGAATCAGAATAGCTACAAAAGAAATTAATTTAAAATGGTGAGTTGATGTAATAGGGATGAAACTTAGTCTGTTTAGAAGGGAGATTTCTGTATTGAAACAAATGATCAAGCAACAGAGGGAAATAAATCCTGCAGAAAAGAGGAAGAATTTAAGGGCTTACACAACAGGTTGTAAATTTTCAGGAAAGGTTTAACAAGCTTGCCTATGCTGGAACATGACTGTTCCTTCTCAGGAATACAAAAGAAGGTAAAAGAGAATAGAGATATTAGTGGACGTGGCCGGACTTGCGGAAGAAGGTGCTGATGGCTTCAGCACTCAGGAAACAGCGTGATTATTTAC
Organism: Cryptotis parvus; assembly: GCA_021461705.1. Taxonomy (NCBI): domain Eukaryota; kingdom Metazoa; phylum Chordata; class Mammalia; order Eulipotyphla; family Soricidae; genus Cryptotis; species Cryptotis parvus. The sequence continues at coordinate 64,739 of JAJIBD010032736.1, read as the reverse complement.
TGAGCACAGGAAGGGAAATGAGGGAGAGAGGTCTAGTGAAGGACGGAAATGGCTATTTCTAGAAGAAAACAGTCACTTAATTCTGCTTATATCTAAACACATTATAATGAATTCTGTGATTAAAATAAATTTTAGGTTATCTCATTTTGAATCTGATAGATTCGGCTAGGAAGTATCTAGTATCTAGATAAAAACGAAAAATAACCACAATGCTGGCTCTGTAAATGTAGAGCCTGATGTAATTAGAACATAATTATAAAAGTACATAAATTATGTAAGTAAATCACAAAATTTATCGTGTGATTAAAGTAAAATCACAAAACTAATTTTTATAGTTTAAATACATTAGCCTTAAGTGAAAGAAATAGAATGATTTATTGGATTTCTTAAAAACTACACATCATTTTCTACAGAAGACTTTTTTCACTTGTCACTTGTCTCCCCTTTGCTCATGGATTTGCTCCAGAGGGCACCAGTAAAATCTCCATATATCCTGTCGTAAACAAGTGTAGCCCAAGGCCATCTGCTTGCTCCAGAGACAGGAAGAGCCTCAAACCATTCCTTTAGGTCATGAGAATGAGGTCCATAATTGTTACTGATTTTTGGCATATCAAATACAACACAGGTAGCTTGCCAGGTTCTGCCATGTAGATGGTACACTCTCAGTAGAAGGTTCTCATCTCGAGCATTTAGAGATGAAACTTAAAGGGGCACAGCCGGATGTGCCCCAAAAAGTTAAAAATGAAGCAAGCATATCAAAAGTCAAAATTTGCTGGATTTAGGGCCAGAGTGACACAGTACAGCAGGGAGAGGCGTCCGCCTTGCACCGCGGCTGACCAGTGTTCAATCTCCAGCATCCCATCTGGTCCTCGAGCACCGCCAGGCGTGATTCCTGAGTGCAGAGCCAGGAATAATCCCTTAGCATTGCCAGGTGGGACCCAAAAGCAAAAAAAAAAAAAAAAAAAAAAGATTTGGGGCCCAGAGCGATAGCCCAGTGGGTAGGATGTTTGCCTTGCAAGTGGCCAACCTGGGTTCAATCCCGGCATCCCATATGGCCCTGAGCACTGCCAGGAATAATTCCTGAGTGCAGAGCCAGGAGTAACCCCTGAGCATCGCCAGGTGACCCAAAAAGCAAACAAATGTCAATGATTTTCTGGTTATAAAGCAAGTTAGGAAAATTATTCTGTTAACAACCAAAATAAATCACTTCTACTGTGATTCCCTAAAATCTTCAAAATAATATAATAATACTGTTATTAAATATCTCCAAATACCTTGGGCGGAGCAATAGCCCAGCGGGTAGGGCGTTTGTCTTGCCGCCGGCCTGTGCCAGCCCGGGTTCGAATCCCGGCATCCCATCTGGTCCCCGAGCACCGCCAGGAGTAATTCCTGAGTGCAGAGCCAGGAGTAACCCCTGAGCGTCGCCGGGTGTGACCCCCCAAAAAAAAAAAAATAAATAAATAAATAAATAAATAAATAAATAAATAAATATCTCCAAATACCATTTATACTCTGGAGAGGAGCATCATTTGGTTAATTTATTTTCAGCCTCTCAACTGGTTGCCAAAGAAGAAATCCTAATGTGTCTTCCCCTAATAGATTATTTAGGATAAACATGTCTTTTAAAAATGGATTTTTGGTAAAATAATCTCTAAACAGATAGTCACTAAATAATCACTAAAAGACTTGGCCCATTTTTGGAAATCACATCCTATTTAAAAATTTAACAAAAAATTAAAAAGTATCTTACCATATCCACCAAGGCTACGTAGAGGAACATGCCGGCAGTAATGGCGAAGATCCACAGGGTGATGTTATTGGCATACTGACCCACAGCTGTGCCTATGAGCATGCCTATGTAAGCCATCATGGCGGACAGGAGGTTGTATACAATTGCTTGCTTCACGGTCATCCCCGCTTTAAGAAGAACTGCAAAATCACCTAGAATAAGAGAAAACGGCAGAATTTTGCAAGTTTAAAACAAAGTAAAAATATATACAAAAATTTAAAAACTCTTTCATTAGGAAGTTAGCACTTGCTTGTGACAGGACGTATGGGGATGTTACTGGTGCCCGCTCGAGCAAATCGATGAACAACAGGAAGACAAGTGAAGTAAACTAAGCATCAATACAAGCATAAATGGGTGACAGTCAAAAGCATGGTGCTAAAAGATTGTATCAGAATCCATCTATGTGACAAATCACCAATGACGGGAGGTGAGGAGAGGGCAAGCGTGGAGAGGAATGTAACAGGACCAACTCGGCAGGGAAAGGCTGTGTGCACTAAGCTGAGATGGTCCCTATCTTGATGGAGGTGTTGATGGTGATACAAATCTATGTACACGCAGAAAATCTGAAAATTACTTGTACATCAAAAAATCAAGGTTAAACGTAATACATGTAACAGAATAATTGTTAATTTTAATATATGTAACAATATAGTTGAGCTTCCTGGTTCTATCTAGGCTCACAAGTAAACCCTGGTGTACCCAGGGGAACCTAAGTGTTGCTGGGATTCAGACCAGACAAGTCCTGCACTGTCTCTCCGGCCCTGAAACCAGCCTTTAGAGGAAAAATAAAATAAAAAAACACAATTATTAAAAACAACAACAACAAAAAAACTTGAGCTCTGCTCTTTTTGTTGGCAATAATAAAAAGTTCTGTTCTACTGCTACCACTCAATTTTTTAAAAGAGAAAATAGCCTATTTCATAACATGCAACAGATTACTTAACCCTTTAATTCTGATAAAATAAAAATATTAAAGAAACCACTCATTCATATGTTTAAAGTTAATACTAATGAGGGAAGGATTTAATATTGCTTAGACTATGAGATGGAAAAAATACTACAGAATAATAGACTTAAAGCTATAAGGTCAAAAGAAACAGCTTTACTAAAATGAAACACTTTTTGTAATATTACTGAATGTACAGCTATCTAATCAATTACTAACCACTGTATATGCAAGTTACTATGTAGAATAGTAAAACTTGCTTCTTTCTTTCCCTACAAAGGGTTCTTACAAGACTATAAAACATACTACCTGGCGGCGGAGCGGGCCGACCTGGTTTCCATCCCCAAGATCCCATATGGTGCCCTGAGCACTGCCAGGAGTAATCCTGAGTGCAGAGCCAGGAGTAACCCCTGAGCATTGCCGGGTGTGACCAAAAGGCAAAATAAATAAATAAATAAAAATAAAAAAAAATAAGACACACTACCTGTTCTTGGTTAGCTGACTGTTACAAGGTCCTAATCTGTTAGACAATCAGTAAGCAGAAGTCAGCCACAAAGAAATCCGTGTAAGACACTATTTTCCCATTTACTTCTACAAACCACGCACTGCAATGTTATCCGGCTGTATACCTGAAGAGATTCTTACCAATGCACCTAAACTTTGAGCCTTCAGATTACATCTAATATTATTCTACTTGGATCGTTTCACTTCTGATCCTCAGTAATTCTCTGTGAGACACATATTAAACTTCTATGGCAGCTTTTCTCTCCTCTCTCTCTTTAGGATTTTATCTGATTTTTTTTTTCAGGTCTGCCATTCTCAGCTTCCTTTGAAGAGAGACGCCTTGCATATTTCCAGTAATACACCAAACAACTGTGCTAAATAGACAGGCTATTTTGCGAGCATATGAAAAAAATTGTTAAAAAAAAAACAAGGAAAACAAGATAATGTCTTTTTTAATGTGTTTTCAAGAAAAATGCAGGGTGATGGCAATTTTCTTCCATATAGCTGACTCTAGTTCAACCCTGGCACCACATGGGGTCCCCAAACATCACCAGGAGTGGTCTCTGAGCACAGGTCCAGAAGTGCTGATAAGCACTGCTGGGTGTGACAGCCTCAAACCAAAATTAAAGAATCACTCTGTACTTCTTCAAAATATCAGTACACACTATATCAACTTTGATATTTTATTTGAGATGAACTGGTGACAAGATTTCCTTCATTCTTAAATAACTAAACAACAAAAGTGAAGTAGTTTTCAAGATTCAGTAGTTTTAATTTAATTCAAAGGCAACAGAAAGGAAGAACAAGAGAACTGGTCTTCAGGAGGAAGCTTGCCAGAGCTGGAGGTAGTAGGGCGGGCGGTAGGGGGGAAGGGAACACTAAAGAGCAATGGAGGGAAACTGACTGCTATAGCGGCAGGCTGGGCGGAGGGGCGGGTGAATGGTGGGGAAGTGGGCCCTGGTGAAGGCTTGGTGTTGGAACACTGTCGGCCTGAAAATTAATCATGAAGAACTTTGTGATTTTGTAAGTTAGTGATCTGATTTAAAAGAATTAGTTTTCACTTAGGTTCTGTGGGAGCCACACCCAGTGGTGCTCAAAGCTAACTCCTGGCTCTGTGCTCAGAGATCACTTCCGGCAGTGCTCGGGAAACATATATGGTGCCAGGAATTGAACAGGGGTTGGCTGCACGCAATAGACGGACCCTAATCCCTGTACTATCTCTCCAGCCACTACAATCTGTTTCTTCTCAATCCAAAAATATCAGGCTGACAACCTAGAACTGAGCATAAATAGAGGCAAAAGGATACACATGACAACCTTTTAATGTATGTGTAATCCATAGTCTGGAGGGAAAGAAAAGAAAGAGAAAGGAAAGAAATAAAGAACCTGCCATGGAGGTGGGCTGGGGAAGGGGGGGAACCGGGATGTTGGTGGTGGGAGATGGGCACTGGTGGAGGGACGGGTTGCTGGAACACTGTATGACCAAAAAACAGAACTTTTTAATTGTATATCATTTTATTTGTATATCTCACGGTGGTATAATAAAATACTTTAAAAAATATCAGGCTGAATTACCAGGTCTTGATTAAAATTCTCAATGGCACTGTATTTTTCTTTTTTAACTCCCTTCTTAGTGAAAATCTTTAAAAATACTTTAAAATTAAAAAAAAAACAACCCATGGTTGTGCTTTTATATTGAACTAGCGATCTATTCATCTCTTGGAAAAGCAATATTCTGTTTTTGCAGACAAGAGTTATCATTAGTTGGGCGGGTGATAGCCCAGGGTGGGCGTTTGCCTTACACGCCGGCTGCCGGCCGGTTCGATCCCGGCATCCCATATGGTCCCGAGCCGCCAGGAGTAATTCCTGAGTGCAAAGCCAGGAGTAACCCCTGAGCGCGCGGGTGTGACCCAAAAGCAAAAAAAAAAAAAGAGTTATCATTAGTGTAATAAATGAGATGTACCTAACAAAACTATTCCTGTTATACAATGCTATATTCATGCTAGTATCTGACAACAGCATCTACTGATAATTTTTAAACAGAGATATATTGTTTCCTTAGTTTTGCCTTTAAAGTATATGGATACAAATGTAAAAATCTATATAGTGAGTGTTCAATATGTTAAAGATCTTAATATTATTTTCCCTTTAAACTATATGAATACAAATGTAAAAATCTACACAGTAAATGTTCAATTTTTCCTGGACAATTTAGCAAATTGTGGAAATTTTATTCCAAATCCCTCTTTACCTCAATACATGGAAAGAAAAACTGGACAGCAATATTATAGCCTCTCTGAGCTAAGTCTCAATGATATGACTGTATTTATTAATCAAAACATTATTTCCTTGAAGATGAAATACAATATCTAGGAAGAGAAACTGGATTATTGTTCCTCTGGATTATTGTCATTTCTCCTTCAGATATTCTTATGCCACAGGATTTTAAAAACAAGTCAATTTTCACAAAAGCCCCAAAGCAGCAAAAACTGAGAACTTGTTTTCAATCAGCAGCTTACCACAGCGAGGGGAGTGGGCAGAGGGAAATGGCCAGTGGTAGAGGAAGCAGTCGCCCTGGAAGGCTGTGGCGCTAGACCCCCAGGCATGAACCCCTACTTTCCAGTAATAGCATCATGAGTCACGGTCCCAAAATACAGTCTTTAGAATAATAATATGAACTGAATAAGAAATTTATTTCATGTTTATACTTGACTAAGGAGGTGCATTTAAAATGCTTACTGTTGGGGCAGTGGTACAAAAAAAACTGGAGGGATTATAACAGTAATATTGTAATTTACTTAAATTTCAGTCACATGGATTGGGCAAAAGTTAAAAGGGAATTGCAATAATCATCAATTTCACCCAAAGCACGTGCCAGAGCACACATGAAACAAGCATTTTCTCTTCCTTTGGCGGGCTTCCACTGTGTCACTTTCCTGAACCCTATCATCCTGAGGTTTAAATACAACAGGGGCTGTATATACAAGTGGAGGAGCAAATGAGTACTTATCCAGCATGTGTGTTACCCTGAATTATGCATATCCTCCACCCCAATACTGCAGGGTGCAGTGCTAGCAGCCACAAAGCACCAAACACGTTCACATCACTGGCTGGAGCATTGCTGCGAGTGGGCCTGGCATCTCCACCAGTCACACAGAATTGATATACCTCCTAGGAAGGAAAACAAAGCGTACATCTGTGGAGCCAGTGAGGTAGAACAGGGGTAAGACCGTGCAAGCAGGTGACCTGGCCTCGAGACATGGGACCACATATAATTCCCAGCTCTGCCCAGAGTGTCCCCCAAGCATAGAGCCATGTGTAAACCCTCAGTATAGTCAGTTTGGGGTCCCCGAAAAACTGTATGTGGGGCCAAAGCGATGTAGAGGGAGGGCATATGCCTTGCATGCGGCCAGCCTGGGTTCGATCCCCGGCATCCCATATGGTCCCCCGAGCACCACCAGGAGTAATTCCTGAGTGCAGAGCCAGGAGTAACCCCTGAGCATTGCTGGGTGTTTAAAAAGAACCTATACATTTGCACACATCACATCCTATCCTCATGTTTGTCAGAGAAGCAACCAGCAATCTATGCAGAAAAGGAATATTAAAATTTAGGGTTCATGAGTCTCCAGGATGACTTTACTCTACAGAAATCATATAGGCCTTAATAACTGGCAATGAAAAATGTTTAACTAGGTCGAGACCAGCATTAACTCCAATGAACTATCCTGGAATGCGCATTGTGCTGGTCTGCTAACCTCTTAACCTACCCAGCAGGCAGAGGGCTTATCCCAGATCCAGCCACCATGCTTCTATCTCAACCAATGCAATTCAAAGGAATAAGCTCGTGAATCTCTCTACATGCTTTCACTTAAGTAAGCAATTTAATTATCCATCAATAAACTGATCACCTATTTTAGCTGGTGTGCCCATATTTATTAAGACTTCAAAGTAAAACGTGGTCCACAAAAAATGCTTTTGTTTTCCCCTTCCTTTAATTAGAATCAGTAGACAAACTCCAACCACACCAATGGGATGGTCAGAAGGAACAAATCATCAAATGATTTCTTTCACCTCCAGTGAAGGAAGCTCAATCATATCTTTATTGTCCTTCCTCCCTAGCAGTTCCTAGGCAATGAGAAGGCAGCTTATGTCCCTTAGCAATAGGCACTGGGGCAAAGGCACATTTTCAAAAGGTCTAATGCCTTTCTGCAAAGTTCACTGTATCTTTGGACTGATGTTTCTTCTCAAGAGTAACATTCACTTTCTGATTTGTAGAATAAAAGAGATTTGAAGTTCAAATAAATTCCTCATTGAAAATTCGTGGCCCAAGCAGAGTGAGGTTCTACCAGGGATCTTTGTTCAGAATGAAGGGCTTAAGAACACGGCCAACCCGGGTTCGATCCCCGGCATTCCATATGGTTCCCTGAGCACGTCAGGAGTAATTCCTGAGTGAAAAGGCCGAGATTAACCCCTCAGCGTCGCCAGTGTTGACCCCCTCCCCCAATAAAAGTGGTGCTGTCTATGTTTTCATTCCTTCAATAAGAAACTTGGAAACTGAAGAGCAAGTGGTAGGAAAGTAAGCATTCCTGTCGTCTACACACCCTGCTAGCAAATTCTGCGTCTATGTGGATCCTCGGGTATTAAAGTTATTTAATAAAACCACACAGTCACGAAGTACCTCATCTACTCCAGTGGTGGGCAAAACGAAGTCTGAAGTTTTCCTGATTGCCTTCACACACATTATGTGCAAGTGTTTGCCTTTGATTTTCAGTTTGGGTGTTTTGGTTTTTGGGTTTGGGGGCAGGGTTTACCCCTTGCTCTAAGCACAGGGATCAATTCTGGCAAGCTTATGGGATCACATGCAACACTGGGGATCAAACCTGAGTCAGTCACAAGCAAGGCTAGCGCCTACCTGCGGTACTATCTTTCTGGCTCCACTAGGCAAGTGTTTTTAAAAAAGTGAAAGGTTCGAGCAGTAGCACATCGGGGATATGGAGGTATATGTGTAAAACATAAATATCAGAAACACTGCAAGGAGACTCGGAATGGGCGGGGGAACCTATGAATACTGGTGGAGGGAACATCACTTTGGTGGTGAGACTGATGTTGGAACACTGTGCCTCAAGCTCCATTATGAACAACTTTGTAAATCAGAGTACCTTAATTAAATTCACATGTCTACATATATATTTCGATGTATGGCTTAACTAATATAAAAGTGAAAGGCTGGAATTCTTAAAATTGACAGACAGCCACAGAACTAGAGGAAAGCACCTTACAAATCATTTTTTAGTCTGTAAGACATAGAAAAGTAGCTAAAGAAGGATGTATGCTAAAGTATCTGCACACAAAGAACTTACATGTAACAAAGACCTGAAAACCTAATCATACTAAGCACAAAAATGAGGTATCAAGGTGTTTAAAACAAAGTAACCCCAAAACAGGGGTTAATGGAGGACAGTCAGAAAGTTGAAAAATAAGTTTAACATGAAAAAACAGGGAGAGAGGATTATAGGACAAGACAATGAGTTTTTTTTTTTTTGGTTCTGTTATATACAATTTTATCTTTAAAAATCTTGTTAACATATAGACACCGGCAGAGTTTCAAAACCTACTACATAATAAACAGGCTTAACCTGTGATCTAGGAAAATGGAGTGTCAGAAAGCAACAAAGTGAGATCAACTTAAAGCGCTACAACACAAGGCACTTCACAAAATCTGTTCACTGAAAATAGTCAACATAACCCAACTTATATCCTTCACTTCATCCTTTCTAGTGGCACTGTCACTCATCTCTGAACATGACCCGGCACCACATCCAAATGTGGGACTCTTAGTACACTGTCACCACAGTTAAAGCGAAAAGAAAGGAAAAGAAAAGTTAAGTTGTCACCACAGTTAAAGCGAAAAGAAAGGAAAAGAAAAGAAAAGAAAAGAAAAGAAAAAGAGAGAGAGAATGAGAGAGAGAGAGAAGGGGAGGAAGGGGGAGGAAGGAGGGGGAGAGGGAGGGAGGGGGGAGAGAGAGAGGCAGGGGCGGGCCGGCGGGCAGGCAGGCAGGCAGAAAATAACATTCTTATCAGTCTTTGGAAGGATGTATTTTACACTTTAACAAAATGCAATTCCCTGCACGCTGAAATGTGTGAAGACCCCAGTGCACTCACACTACCATCACCACTTCCACCATTACAACAGTAGCCAGGGTAGACTAATAAACCACAGGGTCAGAGAGATTATAAAGCAGGTAGGGAGATAATAAACCACATATCCGACTCAGGTTTGATCCCTGCATCCCATATGTTCCCTCAAGCACTGCCAAGATTAATCCCTGTGAGCGGAGCCAGAAGCCCTGAGCTCCACTGGGTATGGCTCAAAAACTACAAAGTAAAATAAAACCACAGAAGAAACTAAATAATTTTAAGTGCTCAAGTTTTATATCTCTGAATAAGAAGATTAGAAGTTAAAAAACTGTTCCAGAATCTCAATGCTGGTTAGTGACAGTGTCAAGACTGTACCCCAGTTTCTTTCCTTTTGGGGGGGAAAGTGGAAGGTGACAGGTCACACCAGCTGCACTCCTGGAGGTGCTTCAGGGACCGTCTGCAATGCAGGGATGGAACAAGGGTCCCATGGAGGAAGCACCCTGGCCCCTGTGCTCACGCTCTGGCCCCCCTATCCAAAGGTCTTTCCTAACCATCCAGTCCGCCTTCTTGGACATCAACATGAGCCTTTTATCATGTTAAGATTACATTAGGAATATTTAGAACTTCCAGTTAGTCTGCAAATTTGTCCTGATTCTTTTCAAAATATGAAGCTTGTTAAAAATCAAAGTGAACTAGCAGCAAATTTTGTTAAGGAAAGAATATTGCTTTTAAACCTGCCAGAGGCAGGCTGGGAGGGGAATCGGGAACATTGGTGGTGGGAGATGGGCACTGATGGAGGGATGGGTGTTGGAGCATTTATGCGACCCGAAACCCCAAATATGAACATCTTATGAGCATCTTTGTAACTGTATATCTCACGGTGGTATAATAAAACATTAAAAAAAAGAATATAAAACAAAGAATATTACTATTAAAAACTGTATTATGAGTCTTTTTAAATATAAAAATTTGTTTGTGATACAGCATCAAAGTGGTTTAATAGCAAGTTTTGATTTTTTTTAAAAAATATTTTATTATATATACCACCATTAGATATATATTACAAAGGTGTTCATGTCTGGGTTTTGGTCATACATTGTTTCAGCACCCATCCCTCCAGCAGTGCCCATTTCCACCACCAATGTCCCCGATTCCCTTTCCCTCTCCCTAGCTGCCTCTATGGAGAGTTCTTTATCTCTTTTTCTCTTTCTCTCTACCTCTCTTTCTCTCTTCCTTCTCTTACACACTGTGGATTGCGATACATGTGTGTATCTTTTTGCCTGTATTCAATATTCAGTTCTAGGCTGGTATTATCACTTACAACAATTGTTAGCACACTGTTCCCTTCTCTGTCCCACCCAACCTCCGACTCCCAGACGCTTGTGGTAGATTCCACTTTTGAAAAGTCCTGATCCATGTCTTGTCTGACCTTGGATGTTGGTATCATAATTATGTATGTATGTATGTATGTATGTATGTGTGTGTATGCATGCATGTATGTATGTCATGCAAATAAATGCAGTCATTCTATATCTGTCTCTTTCCTTCTGGCTAATTTCACTCAACATGATCCTCTCCATGTCCATCCATTTATAGGCAAATTTCATACAAGTTTTTATGTTTAAATTAAGAAATGGTAATTTTAAAAAGTTGATTATGTGACGTATGGTTCATAGTTGACATAACTGTGTTACAAAAAAACCAGAAGATAACATTTTTATCAATCTTTAGAAGGATGTATTTTATATTTTAGCAAAATACATCTTACAACTTATGACAGCATCATTATTTGAGGGGGAGACACTTGGCAATTCTCAGGGGTTACTCTTGACCCTTCACTCAGGAGCCATTCCTGGTGATGGTCAGGGGTCAGATGGGATGCCAGAGATCAAACCGGGAGGCGAGGCAAGTGTCCTACCTGCTATATCATCTCTTTAGCCCCAATTTATGTTGTAATATATCTAAAATGTTATAATATATCTAAAATGTATAGCAGTTACAATTGAAGATGTCTTAGTTGAAATATAATGAAAGTGAAAAGGTTGTTACCTAATTCATGTGGCAGTTCATGACAGAAGACAGCAATGGAAGTACTGATTCCTCCCGTTAATCCAGCACTGAAAGCTGCTCCTAAGGCCAGGAGAAAAATCAAGTATCACTAGTCTGCTTTACTATCTTATTACTAAAGTATGTACAGTCGCTTTTACCTGTTTAAATTAACTTCATGATACATGACTCACACATTATATTTTTTGAGCAAGTAATGAGAAACAGGAGGTATCTAGCAACTGAAGAACTACTCTAAGAAAAAAATTCTCTTAGTCTATTATTCAGTAATCGCTTGGCAGTAATAGTTTTCAGTATTTAAATCTGAGTAACAGTTTGATACTCAACATAGTTCACATATATATGTCTACATGGTTGCTGTTGCCCTTGTCTTCTCAAATTATTATTTATGGATATTTAAATGACTAGCATCTTTATCCAAGATTTTCTGTGGCTTAAGCATAAATGTTCAGTCTTATTTTCTGACAGTCTTGAAAACTATCAGATCAAAATGTATAAATACATTCGATCAACTAGTAAAATTATTTATTCTCCAACTTTGATAGCCAATGTGGATTCAAAAATATGGCTCCTCCTTCCTGATTGATCACTATTCCTTTGTCTGTGGACATCCACAGATGGTACTAAATAATTTAAAAAATTTAAATACATAGTGACCACATTTAATACTCACAATATCAGTCTATAATACCAAGATGCTAAAGAAAAATTTTCCTTTGGTAGAATAAACTTAAAAAAAAATCTACCTGTTCAAAAATTAAAAGTACAAATTTTAAAAGCAAGACTGAACATAATTCTCATTCAAAGATGTGTAACTGTATTTGAAGCATTAATATTAAGGTAGCTGTTTAAACCGCTATGTCCATTCCCAACTAAGAAATAATTTTATTAACAAATTACAGTTGAGGGGGCCGAGCAATAGCCCAGCGGGTAGGGCATTTGCCTTGCACACGGCCGGCCTGTGCCGGCCCGGGTTTGATCCCCGGCATCCCATATGGTCCCCCCAAGCACCTCCAGGAGTAATTCCTGAGTGCAGAGCCAGGAATAACCCAAGTGTCGCTGGGCGTAAAAAAAAAAAAAAAAAAAAATTACAGTTGATACTTTTTTGTTCGAAAACACCACTGAGTCATGTATTTATGCCTTCAAATGAAATATTAATATAATCTCTGGAAAAAACCAAATCACAGCAATATCATTTGTTAAACTAACTTTTTTAACCTTGCATATATATCATGTTCAAAAGATTAGAACTAAAATATGGAAGAAGGGAAACAAAAAGAACAACAAATTACATCTCAGGCTCCAGGCTGACTTTACCAATGGCTAAGCCATCACTGAAGTTGTGGATGCCATCCCCCATGATCACCATCCAAGCTATGTTCGCGATCCCTGTCTCTTTCAGATCCGACCCAGAATGACAGGGACCGTGTGAATGATGAGAATGTTTGTGGTGCCACTGATGATTGTGTTTCCTCATCACAGTTTTACTCTCCTCATGGTGGTTATGTGCGGAAGCATGGAGGTCATGCTCGTGAATGGCATGTAATCCATCACTGTGAGAATGGTCCATGATTTTCTCCTCATCCACACAAAGATAATTTTTAGGAGGGGATTCTTGTTGGGCTTCTAAGTCTGTCAGTTCAGTTTCGTTCAGTCGATCTTCAGAAATAACTGAGTCATCAGTTCCTACATTTATAACAGAAAAGAACAGGTCTCATCAACAAGAGTGCATATCTGCTCATTTAAACAGAGGCAGAATGGTAGCCTAATGAATATTTCCTAAATAAATTATTTTAAACTTCATAAATATTAAACTAAGCCTAAGACTAAAAATACAGCGCTATTAACAAAACATCAAGTATTGTAATATTACCATATTACCAAGAAATTCCACTCTGAGCTATCTATACAAAGAATACAAAGATATTAACTAAAAAGATTTAAGTATACTTATGTTTACTGCAGTTCTATTTACAATAGCCAAGATCTGAACATAACCAAGTATGCCAAGACAGAAGAGTGGATAAAGAGGAGGACTTAAATATATAACAAATTGCTGTTCAGAAAAAATGGAATTCTGTTTTTTGAAACAGCATGGATAGAAGTGGAGGGGATCGTGCTCAGCAAGATAAGTCTGAAGAAAGACAAATAGCAAATATATGTGAGAAATAAAACAAGAAAGAACTAAAACAAAGGGAAAACCAAGGGGCAACAAGTCCTTAAATTGTGACTGCCAAACAACCCAAGCGGGAGACAGGAAGTAGAGCAAAAGACTGCAGTGGGCTAATACCGGTTCTTGAGTGGGAGGTGTGATGTGGTAACACACATTCTGAAGAGGCATGTAGGAACTACATTCCAAAAATGAATGCAGTCTTAAAAACCAAAGTTATCTTGATTTAAAAATGCCCCAAAGAGATAAACTAAATTTGATGTACACGCACACGAAACAAAATGGAGTTTATGGATTCAAAACATGAACCTGATGAGGTAAACAGAAAGGAACTGATACAAAAGCAGCTAAAGTGAGTGGAAATCCTGGAAAACACAAAGATGTTGTCACACTTAGAAATCCATCATGAATAAATAAGTAAAGAAAATTAAAGAGGGCATACTGCAGCATGTACGGGCTAACCAGATGAGCTCATGAATTTTCAGGTAGGAAAGAACCGTTACCATTTACCCACTCTAATCTTAAAAGATACTACAGCACAATTTAAATAGCGTGCACTCCCCCATGCTCAACCTCTCTGAATAGATCACTTTAACTTGGATCAGAGACTGAATGATGGCCAAAAACTCTTAAAGTGATTCAAGGACAACTGGCTTTAAAGAAAAGCAAAAAATTAGGCTTGTCTTCACAATGGGCTTCTAAAAGCTACTTATTACATGATCACGATCCTACTGTGTCCCAAATTGTATTCTAGAGTGTCACATTTGGCAGTGCTCAGGCCGCGCTCCCAGCTCTGTGCTCAGGGAACTCTCCTGATAGCACTCAGGGACATGCAGAGCTGAAGACTGAATGGGAGCTGGCCATGAGCACGGCGAGAGCCCTAACCCTGCACTAGCACTCAGGCCCCATGAAACCTTTTATTAAAACTGAAGTTTCATTATTTTTTCTTTGATCCCACATTTCATTAAAAATAAAACTGTGGGGGGCTGGAGCAATAGTACAGTAGGGAGGGCATTTGCTTTGCAAGTGGCTGACCCAGGTTCAATCCTGGAGCTCCCATATGGTCCCCCCTGAGCATCAAATCCAAAACAAACAAACAAATAAATAAATAAAGCTGCAGTTAGCAAAACTAAAAAAACATACCCTAAAAGAAATTGACACTAAATAATAATTAAACCACAAAGTTAGGAAATTTCAAACAACATCAGAATAATTTATAAGTAATATTTCAGTTCTTATGTTGCTAAAACTTTTTACTAAGTCAAAACTGTTTCCTACCAGCAAGGGGCTTTAACTGAAGCCAGTCAGCATCTGGTGTATTATTTAATTTATGATCTGAGAGCTTCCTTCCAATAGCGGATTCTTCTGTGCTCTGCTTCATAAACCATTTCTGTTTTCCCTGGTGGGAGGGGGAACTGATATTAGTATCAAATTTTCAACCACAATTCAGTAATATTCACATCTATGGAGATAACTGGTGATAAATTAGTAAATAAATTAATTAGGAAAAAATCAGAAATAATTTCTAGAGATGAAATGAAAGGTTTAATGAGTCAATTAAATTTGTAGGCTTTTAATTTCCGAACGGGTTTGATTCATCCACCTCAAACCTTAAGGACAGGGCACAAAATATGCAATACTAATGAAATGTATGGAATATATGGAATTTCATATCTAATAGTGGGAGGAATTCTAGAAATTTCAAAAGTTCCTAGAAAATTTCAAAAACCTAGAGCTTATTCCTATAACTTAGTTGTGGTTATTAATGTAAACTCATTTCCCAGCATGTAACATAGTGGACAAGTAACAAAATTTGAAGTTTACTTTCTTATATGATTTGTATCAGTTTGTTAAATATTTATTTGTCTTGAACAAAATACTAATCTATGACACAAAAATGCTCTTCTGAAAAATAAAGTGCTGTATGGACTTAGCAAAAACTAGCTTTTTAACAGCTTTGTAATAAAGAAAACTCATCTAATAAAATAAATCCAATTATTCTATTGTATTGATTAGATTTTCCTCTATCTAAATGGATACTTTTCTGTATATAAATAGATTTTCCTTTGTCTAAATAGCTTGCTTTCTCCTGCTTGGTTCATTAATGAAACTATTAATAAAAAGTTTTTCATCTTAAGTTTATTTCTATTATCTGTACTAAAGTTTCTTTTTATTTTTGTTTTTTGGAGCACACCTGGCAATACTCAGTGAACCATGAAGGTGCTGGATCCTGAGGCCCCCCAGTATACTAAGCATGCACTCGGTCCTCTGGGCCACCTCCCAGTCCCTAGTTTATAATTATTTAAGAAAATAAACAATCAAGCATGTAGAAAAGTATGAAAGTACAGGTTAATATATCTTGTGGTATTTGCTTCTAGCAGTTCATTTTCTTATTAATTTTGCCTATAAGTTGTGAAACATGCTTTAGATGTTTAAGTCCTGTTACTGCTGCCTAAGTAAGTTTCTTAAATCGAGTTGCATTTGCAAAGTTTCTGAGATAGCCACCATCCATTTCTTCCTTCCTTCCATGTATGGCCATTCTCCACCTCTAAGGGTGGAGTCTATCCCCCCTCCCTCTTCTTAGATTGTGGCTAGTCTTCTGCCTTGCTTCTGCCTTGCTTTCTGTCCACTCAATGCAACTGAAGCAAAGACATGCGAGTCCTAGTACTAGACTGGGCCCTTCTGCTCTTGCTTAGGGAAGCTGTCCGCTGGGGGAAGAAACTGCTCAGTTAGACTTTGGAGAAGCCAGGTAGGAGGATCACCAAGATATAAATATAAAAGGGGAATTTGATTTAACTTTCCAGTTCTACCCTGTAGGCCAGTTTAATTTGAATACATGACTAGTCAATGGCAAATGGAGCAGAACAGCCAAAATGTCTAACAGAATTATGAGAAATAATAACTAACACCCTTTGGACTGTTCAGTCTTTATAGCAAGAGATAGTAAAAATTAAAAAGCTTTAAGTGTTCAAAAACAAACAATAGTAATACTAATAGGAAAACATCTAAAAAACAAATCCAACAGTCATGAGTTAATGGGGAAAAAACAGGAAGGGGAGTGGCCAATGACAGATCAGAAGTCAGTAAAGCAGAACCAGAAACTGAATAATAAAAAAGAACAATCGGGATTTTGTTTAGGTCTGACTGTCTACTTCCTAAAAGCGTGCAAAGAACACCCCCAAAGCTCCAATCTGTAAAAACCCATCAGCAGCTACTGCCTTATTTAGTCTATGCTCTGAGAGCTTCTAATTAACGCTGACTCTTCTACATAGACATCAAATGTCTGTTCTTACTGATGTCCGTCCTTTCTTCAAGAAATTTCATATACTTTTATAACCCTGGCTTAATGCCCTGCTTATCATAAAGAAGATATACCAACGTAACTACCCAGACCCTTCTTCAGGTGAACATTTTATTAAATTTAGGTGTTTTCAGTTTTCTACCTCCCACAATTTTAAATTTACAAAAGTGCTACATCTATTCTACATCAGTTAACTTCCTCATATAAATATATCTAATTTTCCAGCAAGTTGAGGATCAAAATTAGAACAAGAATAAACTATAAAAGAACTCACTTATTTTGAACTCTTTGGGGCTGTTATTTTATATTTATGTATAAAATACACTGTATGTTGTATGCACACATACACATAATATACAATTAATATTTGCAATTTCTATATTAGTAGGCATATACAATTGAAAATCTGAGCTTCATAGCAATTCCAGAACTAATTCACATATTTTGTTCTATGTAATTGTAGTCTAAATTAGGAACTCACAGATGGAATGAAATGCAAATGGTTGTTTCTTACATCTAACCAATTATCAAATCTTCTTATGGGATCTCATTGAAATAATTAATCACCTGCCTTCCCCATTCTGATACTATAACTCTAGTTTATCTCTCTTCTGAATTATTCATCCATAACCTCCCTCTCCAACTCATTTCCTCCAGTCATTATTGCTTTTTCCACATCCCTCCCACCATATTTTGTTCTTATTCCATCCATAGACCCACAAACAATGCGACACTCTGAAAAACCAACACTGCTAACCAGCTCTCTCGCTGTCCTCTAAAGTTGATTTTCCCAGTTACTTCCATGTCTTGATCAAGTTAGTTTTTCCTCAACAAACGGTTAATTAGAAGACAAAAATGCCAACATAGTAAAAAGAATGTACTGGGAGTCAGGAGAAGGTTGATTCTCTCCTTGGGAGGCGGAGTCTGCTCAGCAGAGCACACATGGTCCCTAGCAGGTTGGCAGTAGCCCCAAGCACCACGTGGTCTAACCCACCACTTCCCATCTCAAAAAATACAAGAAAAGGCTATTACTAAAAAAGACACAGATGTCTTTGGAATTTTTAGGGTTTTGTTATGTCGTTGTTACAATCTCAGAAAATTAGACAATCAAGTACTTACTCTCTGCTGTTTGTAGTGCTTAAACATTCGGATACAGTGTTCAATGATAAATAACAAGTAAATGCCTCCCAGTGCCACAAGTCCTTTCAGTACAGCATCATATTCTTCCAAAAACTTCTTAGATTCGTGTCCATGAGAATGTCCATGCCCATGTGCATGTTGATGACTATGATCATGTCCACCCTGAGACTATTAAGAATAAGGAAAACTTCTCAGCAAGTAATTAAAATGCTCCTCTAAAATTTGAGATTATAATCTCCTAGAGGACTCAGAAAAATGCCTTTCGCTTTTTAAAGTGGCCCCCACTCAAAAAAATATTATTTTATTTCAAATATAAGTAGTCTTTCCTTTAACTTTATTTTATACAAAGTGGCCTGGAAGCAGTAAACTTTTTTGGAAAATAAATTCATACATATGCTGGGATTTAAAAGCACACTACAGTGAAATAAAACCAAGCCAACAGAAAGATAACAGGGAGAGAGAGGAACTTTGTAAATTGACATATGATTCCAGTTAAATGCCTAGTATTTAACAAATATAAAACAAGCTAATTTAATAGCTGGTCACCAGTGCCTCCCCTGTAATCTAACTCTTCTTAAACTGATTATAGTCTAATAATACTTTTCTCATAAGATATTCTAAAAAGTGGTAAGATGCCACCTTTGCAAATATTATGGAACATTAATGAGAGTAATATAAACTTAATCAATGTTTGATTTTCTACATCACATATAGAAACTATTTAAAATTAGAATGTGCAATAAGTTTCACATACCAATTTTGGAGACTTATAAGAATTAATTTAAAATATCTTTTTCTTTCTAATACTGCATTATATATTTTTCCCTTTTACCAGTGGTCAACAAGAGATTTCTAAACCTCTCAAAACAGGGAAGGCCATTCAAAAAGGTAATAGTTTGATTTCACTATGATTTTTTACGTTAAACAGCACTTAAACATTGTTCTCACTTTAACTGTTCCTATTAGGCCCAGTTCTGAAACAGATTGCTGCTGTTCCTGACGGCTGGAAAACAGGGCAAGCAAGGAGGGGTGAGGGTGGGGCGGGAATAAAGGGTGAAATAAGTAAATTACAATAACAAATCAATTTAAAAGTCATTTTCACAGTTTTAAGATTCACCAGTTATTTTTTAAAGGAAACACATTGTTCTAGATCTGAGTTTTCACCAATAGTACAAAAGGGGAGAAAATATATACATCACACAAATAAAATTCTGTCCTCTGAAAACTCCTGAAGGGAAATGAAGATATAAAAACTATTCAAGATGATAATTTTATATTTTGAATAGAAAAGGCCCTACTTTTAATACTTTGCAGTAGGAGTGGCAATACTGGCTCCAATATACTAAACAAGAGAGACTTTAAAAAGCTGATAAGCATGGTACTCGTCACTCATGTTAACTTAAGTGTGAGATTTTGATTATTTATCACTAGAACTATGTCTTTCAGTCCCCAACTGAAAGAAAAAATTGGTATGCCAGGTGAAAATAAAAGAGGTCCATGTGTTAAGATATAAACGCCTCAACTCATCAAATCTATATTTAAATAAAGTATTTTGGGCACATTGGTTAAATATATAACCATTATAAGAGTCCTGGTAAATTTATTCTTCTGCAACACAGACCCCCAAAGAACCACATTCACTTATTTTAAAGTACTCCTATTCAGAATTATAAGTAAATTTGTTTTATATTTCGGTCTTAGTATGAATACCATATGAACTTTTACATATTTAAAGTGTGTATCCTGTTTTCATATCATGATACATGCATATTCTGTGACTAGTGAAAGCAAAATTAATATTACCAGCTTTTTTGCTATTTTTCAACAATTATTCACAAATATACTATATTAAAACTATACAAATTGGAAAAGATTTCATCCTAAATGCAAATAAAACATGAGTGCATGTTCTTCAGCTTGCTAAAGAAAAATCGCTTTTAGGCTAAACATTTTAGTTCTCAATTTTGTAAAGATTACAAAGATTCCTTACATGGGGCAGTAGATGAAGAAGGGCATCTCCACTCATTGTTCCTACAGCCAGTGCAACAAGGAACGTGAGAAGGAATTTGAAGCATCCTTGGTTAATGATGGGAACCAAGATCACGCCTAGCAGGGAGAGCAGGCTAATGACAGTGATAGAAATGATACCACAAATCCAGGCTGTGGAAAAGAATCAAAATTAGTCAAAATATAAAACAAAGAAAATTCCAAGGAATGGAAAACAAACTATATCAGTCATAGACAATAGATTTCAAAGAGAGGCAAAAAATGTGTGCCACAGTCTTCGTAAATCCAGTTCTAAAACAAATAAACTATCAGTCCAAAATGGGAATACATTCACCTGAAAAACAAAAACACTTTACCAGTGGTAGCTGTATTTTACTATTTTTAAGTAAACAAAGCAATTCAGTCCTATTTCCCACAGTATCATCTCTCCTCTATACCATGTTAGTTCCACACAGTTTGGACGATTTCAATAAATTGCTTTCACCATGCACTTCATGTCATTTCGTGAGATGAGTACATTCTTAGAAATGTGTCATTAGGTGTTTTTATCATTGTGGGAATATCACACTCAGTATATAAACAACCTAGACCACTACATTCCTAAGCTACATATAAGGATTTCATTATACACACATTCTGACTG
Organism: Cryptotis parvus; assembly: GCA_021461705.1. Taxonomy (NCBI): domain Eukaryota; kingdom Metazoa; phylum Chordata; class Mammalia; order Eulipotyphla; family Soricidae; genus Cryptotis; species Cryptotis parvus. The sequence continues at coordinate 44,034 of JAJIBD010032736.1, read as the reverse complement.
ACCCAATGTCATTACTGATTGGATAAATATACATCAGAATATCAAAGAAATATGTTCACACTATCAAAATACAAATGTGCAGCTGGGAAAACAGTTTCAAGAATAGGAGCACATGGTCTGCATTCAGGAACACTAGGCTCTGTCCTTAGCACCTCATGGTTCCTCCAGTACCCAAGAACAAAACCAAAATGAACAAAAGAAAAAAAAAACACTATTTGGTGGGAAAGGAAAATTCTTTGCATATTCCTCCATCTAGAATACCCATTAGTAGGTAAGATACCAGAAATTCAGATGGTAGGACACTTTGACAACTTAAAATGTTACTTTCTTTTCTTTTTTTCTTGGGGGGGGGCATACCTAATGGTGCTCAGGGTTTACTCTGCTGGTGTTAAGGGGACCATATAGGTGCCAGGGAATTGAACCCAGGTCTGCCATGTGCAAGACAAGCACCCGCCCAATCTACTATCTCTCTAGTCCCAAGATTACTTTCTATTAATGGCTGAATACAAAATAAGAAATATTATCAGTTGTTTTTTTTCTTGCTTTTTTGGGTCACACCCAGCAATGCTCAGGGGTTACTCCTGGCCCTTTGCTCAGGACTTACTCCTGGCGGTACTCAGGGGACCATTTGGGATGCCGGGATCGAACCCAGGTAGGCCACGTGCAAGGCAAACGCCCGACCAGCTGTGCTATCACTCCAGCCCCGAGATTTTTAATTCTTATTTTAGTATTTATTTTTAATTCTTATTTTAGTAGTTATCTTATTTAATATCTTAATTCTTATTTTAGTATCATTGTCAGAAATGGAGGAAACAATGCTCTCTGTCCTGAGACAATCTCAGAAAATGGCAGATAGAGGTGTTTCCTCTCCTTCTTCCTCACGCCCACCTGTGGATCCCTCTGAACTTCCACCTGATAAACTTCATGTAGAAATAGAACTTTCCCCTATTCCCAGATCACTCTCTATGGACCTCCACTCAACGCCTTTTGATGTATAAAGGCATGTTTTTAAAAGAACTTAACATATTTCTTGTGTGTTTGCATGTATGTTTCCCTTCCTTTTGCTATGTCCATATCTTTGTTGGTATCTATGCACTGCACACTCAGCTCATTATGGTGTGCTAGGGGTCACAATTGTGTGATGCTGAGAACTACATCTGCAGTGCCAGGAGTCACACTGTGTGGTTGGTTGCAGGATCCAGCTTATGACTTCGTGCATGCCTGCTAGACACTCTTCCACTGTGCCATATCGCTTGCTCCTAAGAACTTTAAGCATAGGCAAAGAAATTAATATTTAACTGAAATTGAGACCATTTAGAAAAATTGGATAATTCAGTGTTGAGGATACAGTTTTACTAGGTTTATGGTGCTAGATGCCCACAAATCTAGCAAAGACTTCAAAATGAATTTGTCCATTTTGAAAACCTGAAAACAAATTCACTTTTTCAAGATAGCAAACTTCATGGCTCAACCTTTCTTTTTTTTTGCATTTAGTTTGTGTCTAGGAATTGGGATAGTTGCTAGAGATAGAAGATAGGAGAAATAAAGCCTGTGTTCTAAAGAAATGAGCTAGAGTGAATATAGAAGAATAGACATAGATATTGACCAGTTACAGATTTTTTTTTGTAATTAGTGCAAAAGTGGAAGTATAAGAAATTTGTGAAGTCAGAAAGAATAAATTACACTCATGTGGAATATAAAAAAAAAACAAAACAAAAGGTTAGAATTCCCTAATAGAAACATTTTTTTTTAATTAAACATTTTATTATACCACCGTGAGATATACAATTACAATGTTGTTCATGTTTAGAGGTTTCGGTCACATAGTGTTCCAGCACCCGCCTCCACCAGTGCCCATTTCCCACCACCAATGTCCCCATTCCCTCCCTTCCCATAGCCTGCCTCCATGGCAGTTTCTTTATCTTGTTTCTCTCTCCTCTCTCTCTTTCCCTTCTCTTACACATTGTTGGTTGCACTACATACACTTAGAGGCCATCATGTGCATTTTTTTGGCCTGTATTTAATGCTCAGTTCTAGGTTGGTATTAGCCCTTTCGACATTTATTCACACATGTTCCCTTCTCTGTCTACCTAACCTCTGACTTCCACATGTTTGCAATAATTTCCACTTTTGGTGAGACCACCTGATATATTTATGTCATGCAATAGATAAATTTAGAAGTTATTATCCCTTTGCCTATATTCAATGCTCAGTTCTAGACTGTTGTTATCATTTTCAATGATTATTAGCACATTGCTCCCTTCTCTCTTACCTAATCTCTGACTCCCACACACTTGCAGTTGATTCCACTGATTGTCAAGACCTAATCCATGTTTTGCCTGGCCTTGGATATTGGTATCATTATATATATATATATACACACACATATATACACAATATATATACATATGTATGTATACATATTATGTATATATATAAAATATCCTGCAAATAAATGCAGTCATTCTATATCTATATCTGTCCTTTTCCTTCTGGCTAATTTCACTCATCATGATCCTCTCCATGTCAATCCACATAGTTAAGAGATAAGAATATTCTGCACTGGCTAAGGCATCAAAGATTATTTACATATATGCACTAAAGGAAGGAAAAGTTTACAGAACAACAGCTAAAAGGTCTCAGGAAGTAGCGCACAAGAGTATTATGATAGTACAGAGGAGACGTGAACGTCCCGCTCTTGTCTCCGGACAGACCAAGCAGACTGAACATCAGTAAGAAAACAGGAGCCCTGAATGAGAAACTGGAAGAACTGGCACTAACAGGAACCCCACTCCTAGAAGCTGCAATCTTCACCAGGTCACAGACAGTCTCCTTCAGGACAGGAAACGTGCTAGAGCACAATGAAGAGTCCACAGTCTCTCCCAAGTGAGGCACAATACACTACACTTTTCAAATGTACCTGAACATGAACCTATTACAATGTACCAGATGTATTATGTATTGTGTATTAATATGAACCAGTATCTTAGAGAAAATACTTTGAGAAATATTAATATCACTTGTATCGCTTCACTTGTTTTCCGTTGATCATTGATTTGCTCGAGTGGGCACCAGTAACATCTCCATATGTCCTGTCACATGCCAGTGAAGCCCAAGGGCAACTGCTCGCTCCAGGAACAAGAAGAACCTCAAACCATTCCATCAGGTCATGGGAATGAGGTCTATAATTGTTACTGCTTTTTGGCATATCAAATACGACACAGGTAGCTTGCCAGGCTCTGCCGTGCGGGTGGTATACTCCCAGTAGTAGGCTCTCAGTTCATGCACTTACCTACATGTCTATATATTCTATATATTTTCTCAAAGAAAATACTTTGAGAAATATTAACATAAACCAACAAAATAAAATCATCAGAACATTGTCATACTTATCACAATGCCATCTAAAAATATATGGAAGAGTAGGTGAAAACAATTTTGTTCCATTAAGAAATCATAACCTATTTTTGCCAGAGCAGAGAATTTTTCAAGTGGGTAATATGCCTGCTTGCATGCACCCTACCTAGGTTCAATCCCTAGTAATACATACTGGGGAGCCCTGCCAAGAGTGATGCTTCGAGTACAAGACAGTGATCCTTAAGTGAAAGCAGGCCTTGAGCATAGTCAGGTGTGGCCTCAAAACTATATATACGCGGCCGGAGTGATAGCACAGCAGGTAGAGCGTTTGCCTTGCATGCGGCCGACCCAGGTTCGATCCCCGGCATTCCATATGGTCCCAAGAGTAACCTCCTGAGCATTGCCAAGTGTGACCCAAAAAACAAGAAAAAATAACTATATATACATACATGTACATATATATTTTTGAATGCAGTTACCATATAACAACTCTTTCATTAGTAAAACAGACACACTATTCACTATTCTCTTAGGATTACTGCACATTGTAACACATACTTGTTTTATTTTGCTCACTGCCTTGTTAGACTTCACAATAATTTATCTTTTTAGCACTAAAATTTTAAGTTATTCTCCTAACAAAATTCTTCAAAGTAAATTTCAGGGCTTTTAACCTGAGAAATAAAGCTGCTTTAAGCTTACTATACGTCACGATCCCTTCCTGTGCTCTATACTTACTTAAATTAATATGATTCACACTGAGTTTATATAAACACTATCATTATTTCCTAGGAGAAATTTTTTAAAAAGGCCAATTCTAGTAACACATTTTTCTGATTTCTATACCATTGTGCTTTTCCAGTCAGTTTGTTTTATATAAAGAAAAGCCAACAATGAAAGGCATCTTTCATAAAACATACACCAAAATAGTGGTATGCAAACTATTAACTGCAACTACCAAAATGTTTTCTTTATTTGTACCCAAGATACTATATATAATACTGAAAAAAAATAAAAATAAAAAACACTCTGTTTGAAACAAGCTTCACTTATTCTGCAAATTAGGTCACTTAAAACGTTAAAGGTCTTCAAGCTTAGTTATTCACCAACTCCCTTTCTCATTATCTAGAGAGAAAATGCATTCTTTTAAAAAGAAGCGCTCATCTGTGGAAACTTTCTAATTAACTTGGTTCAAAGCATGTGCAAGATGGCAGTTTTCTACACTGTTTCAGCATTTTAATTGGCAGAAAATGCTTAGCGGCCTATTCACAGCCCCTCTTGGTAATTAAGCGAGGGTCAACTCTATGACTAAATGAGCCAATCTTGTGAAACAAACGATTTCTCCCATACATAGTACATAGCATATTTGGTTTACAGCAGTCTTTGAACAGTTAATGAGGTAGTAGTTGTGTCACTATGGGAGATTTATATAGAACAAGTTAACCTTTCTTAATGGTGCAGCAGTCATTAAAAATAATTACTAGTAGGGCATTCTCTGTAACAATTATTAACATCTATCAGAACATAATTAATTCATGCCTCATTTCTGACAATGCTAATAACCACCTGCAAACAACTAATCAATATTCACTATTAGTAATAGTTTTTCAAAGCAAGTACTATTTTCCCTAAGGTTTTTCAGATTGCATAAACTGTAATTTTCAGAATTTCTATAATAAAGCACCCATCAACAGGTTTGTTACAATATATATACAAATATATACAACAGAGACAACTTGAAATTATAATCCACAGATAACATAAAAACAGGAATGCAAATTTTTCAGAAGACTTACAAATAAAATGCTATCAATTTTTATGCCAGATGTAGCCACCTTGTCATTCTACATTTATCTCCATTAAGAACAAGTGGATTTTTTAAATTTATAATCTCAGACCTTGCTTCCTTTTTGCTCTCAGCATAGTGAGAATTTAGAATCACTAGAGAGAGACAGTGGCTCTTCAAGGTGTTTAGTGATCCACAAAGTTCAGTGAGCAAGAAGTCAGGAAAGGAAACATAGACCATGAATCCAAAGATCGGAATTCAAATCCAGACTGAAATCTGTTTCTGCCCTACTGCTATTACTAGGCTGGGCAGAGCTTGTCTACTAGAAGATTCTTGTTTGTTTTTTTTAACTAATCTATATTTACAGCATACTCATACCAAAATTTACCACTTATCCTATCCGCATGATCTATAAAAAGGCTACTAAAGTCAACTCCACTTTTCCCTTCATTGATAGCCTTGTATGTACCCAAGGACCTTTCACTGGCATGTGAACGATTTTATACATGCGTGGGAGATAAACAAAGCCAGTGAACAAAAGAAACAACTTAGACTATGAAAGATTATAAGAGTAAAATAAAATAACAGTTACCTAAGCAGGAAAGGGAGGCTGAATTGGGTAAAAGCGGTTAGCTGTATATTAAAGGACAAAAACTAGACTTTTTATAGTGACATAAATATATAATATACATGTTTATTTGTAATGTTTTACATCTGAAATGTATTATAAACTAATACTACTTTTATAAAAACAAATTTATTTTGATTTAAATTAAAAAAATAAACACCTTTCCACAGGAGGGAGTAGAACGGTCAAAGTACAGGACAATGGTGACAATCCTGAGCTCTGAATAAATACTCCTTAGTTCATCACAGCTCTGCTACCTGGCAGCTATGTGACCTGGATGTCACTTAATGTCTCAAAGTCTCCATTCCTCAGCAAACAAAATAAATGAAAGTGCCTAACACCTACTGTCACTGGAAATGATAATACTAGCCTAGAACTGAACATTGAATATAGGCGAAAGGATACACATGACACCTCTAAATGTATGTATTGCAAGCCACAATGTATAAGAGAGGGGGAGAGAGAGAGAGAGAGAGAGAGAGAGAGAGAGAGCCTGCCATAGAGGCAGGCTAGGGGAGGGGGAATTGAGGACACTGGTGGTGCGAAATGGGCACTGGTGGAGGGATGGGTGCTAGAACACTGTATGACTGAAAACCAAACATGAACATCTTTGTAATGGTATATCTCGTAATTGTATATCTTTGTAATTGTGTGTATATATATATATATATAAAATTGTATTATAAGGTGGCATAATAAAATATTTTAAAGTGCCTAACAAATGAAATTAGCACATTAAATATCCTTACAAAAGTGCTTAGTGCAGCATAAAGTTCCAACAAACAGCAGGCTATTTAATTTAGTTCTTCTGAAGTTATGTTTTGAGTGTGAAGAAATCCACAGGATTAGAAGTGTAGCAGAAACTTCAGTTCTCTGTTTAGTGCTTCCTTTCAGTTTTGCTCCTTTATGCTGCCAGGAATCTCTCTATCCCGCATAGAAACTAGACCTCTTACTACAGTGATCCCTGAGCATGAAGCCAGAAATAAGATTTGAACACTGGCAAGTGTGGTCCAAAACCAAACAAGCAAACAAAACAACATATTGAAAGTCAACAGAAAAAAAGGCAACTTAGATTTACTTTCCTAGGGTTGGAGAGAGAGCATGGAAGTTTTAAGTTGCTTGCCTTGCAGACTGCTATAACCATGACTAGCATACCCCAACAGCACAGATGGTTCCCTGAGCACAACTAGGAGTCACTGTTTAGCACAGAGCTAGAGACAGCCCCTGAACACTGCCAGGTATGGCCAACCCCATCATCTCCCCACACCCCAAAAAAAAAATCCTAATTTACTTTCTCAGACTCTTCTAGGAGCAAAACAACAGTTTTCTTTTTTTTTTGCTTTTTATTTGGGGAGGGGTCACACTGGTGATGCTTAGGGGTTACTCCTGGCTCTACACTCAGTATTTACTCCTGGTGTTGCTCAGGGGACCATATGGGATGCCAGGATTGAACCTGGGCCGGCCATGTGGAAGGCAAACACCCTACCTGTTGTGCTACACTCTGCACCCCCAAAAAAAATATTTCTTACCTGATGCCCCTATATTTCCTTTATCTTCAGGAACCAAATTATTATCCTTATTTATGTCTTCAACTAAAAGTTTATCAAAATGCTCAATACAAAGTCTGCTGTCGATCTGATATAACAGAGCAGGGCAAAGGCATGTGAATAAATCAGGTGAGATTGGAGTATTGGCACCATGTCCATAGTACTTTAGCAACTGAGTGACATTCAAACACTGCAAAGAAACAGAAACAATTAGCAAAAGAGCGTTTTAAGAGTATGTAAAAAAAAACAAATTACCATGTAACTGCAACATCCGAGAATACATAACATAACACCTGCAGTTATCTACTGCAAATTTAAATTTTGTTGATAACAATTAAAATACATTAAAATCATTACCCAGGACAGTGTATGGATTTCAGCCATTTTTCTACTCTGACATATGAAAGATAATGAATTTCTGCCATCAACAGGAATGACTCACACTATTCACAAGATTCTTATGGGGGGAGAAAACAAAAACCCTTTCCCTGGTCCAAGTACAATCATCAGTGACTCAAGATTCCTATTTGTGAAACAAATATTTAGTTATCTGTCAAATATCTAGAGAACTTCAATAGATTTTTATTTAAATATTATCATAATAGGGCCAGGGTGATAAGTACAGGAGGTAGGCGTTTGCCTTGCAAGCAGCTGGCCTGGGCTTGATCCCTGCCACCCGATATGGTCCCCCAGTCCCCACCAGAAGTGACCAGGGTACAGAGACAAGAGTAAGGCCTGAGCACATCCAGTGTGGCTCAAACCACCTGAAAAAATAAAAAATAAAAACCAAAATACTACCATAATATAGACATCTTCACTGCCTCCAGTACTCCCAAAGATTATCAGATTGAGGAGGACTAAATTTGAAAGATTAGTTATCTTCACTGCTTGATACTTCAACTCATTGCTGTGGGTACATACCACCAATAGCTCACATTTGGCTGTGGCTTAATTAATGCAATTGTTAGCACATGCATCAAAATATTAAGTACAAAACAAAGCAAAAGAAATTGCAAACAATGTTGAGTCTAACATTTAGTAAAAACAAATATCCAAAATTAAGATAAAGATGGTACTGCCTCCTTTTCGCATATCCATTCTAACTACATTCATGCTTACTGACTTACTAATCTATGGCATAGAAACAAAAGCAAATTTTAAACCTAGAAACAAAAAACTCATTCTTCTTGTATCTTTTTGTTTTTATTTTTGGAGTACTCAGTGGTACTCAGGACTCACTCACGGATTCTGCATTCAACTATCACTCCTGGCAGTGCTTAGGACACCCTCTGGGATGCCAGGGATGGAACCATGTCAACTGCGTGCAAGGCAAGCACCCTACACGCTGTACTATCACTCAAGCCTTCTTTTACATCTTAGCACAAGGTGCATCCCTATCCAGAGCATAAAAGATTACCAGAAACCCTGAGAAAATTTCCGGTATACATTAGCCCAGCACAGAAACAACACAACAACAGGTCTGATGACGCACACGCTAAAGTCTGATATAAACAGTAATGAGATTGTTCATTTTTTAAATCAAACGAAGTCCATACTACTACCACAGTAATAAAGGTATTTCTTTAAACATACACCAAGGTTTTAAATATCATGCTCAAGAAAATATTTTAAAGTAATTATAACTGCTAAAGCCCTAAAAATGGCACTTTATCCAGAAAGAAACACAAAGATATATGCTTAAATGGTAAAAGCAGAAAATACACAGGGTGACGTTATTTTCCAGATTAGATGGTACCACCCCCATACACACAAACACACATACACAGCATGTAAAGTGGCAATACATATGTAAATATGCTACATATACATATGCATAGATATAATATATATATGCATACATATATTCAACAGATTGTTTTCTGAACTTCAGAATAACTGTTAAAATCAGAATGAAAAAGACTTGTTGGCATACCCTCTATGAACCAAAAAAAAAAAAAAAAATTAAGGGGAATCATTTTCAAAAAAGGAGTCAAACATGAAATATTCAAAAGAATATCTTCTTCCCCTTTACAAAGCCTTTACACGTGGTGGCCGCCATCTTGGCCTACATGTGGCTGGGGTTCTAGCCTGGAATCCTAAGCACCGGGCTTTTCCTTTTGCTGATTTGTATGCCTGAACCTATGATAAGTAAAGCCTTTTAAAACTGAAAAAAAAAAGAATATCAAAATTTAGAAGAAAAACAATTCCAACACTACCGGGGTTACCTATGATATCTTTCTGCATTCACCCCGAATCTCTCCTAGACACAACAGAAGATGAATGCTATGAATAAGTAGGCCCTATAATATGGTGAAAGAAACAAGAAAAGCTTTTACATGCATAAAAATCCTGACTTTGAAAAGAAATCAATGACTGGGAAATAATCCAATAAAATTTTTTTTTAAGCCACAGTTTTTAAATACCTAAAACCCAGGTAATAGTAACAACATGAAACCTAACTCAGGGCATTCAAAACATGTGTGATACTATTACAATAATTCACACAATTAGTAAACACTTAGATTTGGGAAGCCAAAATTTGAGAAAAACAATGCAGACAGAAATCTTTAACCTCAACTCCTTAAAGTGATTTTGTTGAAGATTTTGTTTACTAAAAAAATGTTTGAATAATGAACTTTTCCACTGTCACTTTTCTCTGGTTCACTCAACTCCTTCACAAAGCCAAGAATTACAGAGCAAACCTTAAATCTCACCTCATGCTGGCGGTCATCTTCATTATGATCTTTGTGACTAGCTGCTGTATAAATTGCACTTTTTTTAGTATGCGGTGCTTCTACGCTTCCTAGTGTGCCGAAGTTCACCTTCATGGTCAGGATCAAAAACTTGGTGTCCATGGCCAGGATCGTGACCATTATGTTCGGAAGACGTCCATGAGAATGACCTGCACTATGTACACGATCAGGTTTGTGGACCCGATTATGCTCATACCGTGCCCCCTGACCATTGTTAGCGGGAAACCTGGTGTGTTGACCTCAGAATTGTCATGAATTTTCTTCCTTTTCCTCTCCCTCTTTTTTTCTTTTTGGTACTTTACTGTCAGGTTGCTCCTGTGTTTTATTGGTCTCTGTTGAAGGTCCGTGGCTGGGCTCCCCCGCTCACTCTGGAGCACTGGAATCATTAGGAAGATGGCGAGTAGAGTTGTGATCAAGGTGATGATGCAAACAGTGGTGTCGGCAGGGGTGACGACCATGGTCGCACGTGCTTTTCATCAGACTTGACAGATACTTCAACGGTCTCTTTCTCTGGATCGCACTTATGGTTTCTCTTTGTTGCTACGCTGGTCACAGTCTGGTTTTCTGAATTTAAATGGTTATGGAAATGCTGGTGGTTATGTGAGTGAAAATGCTTTCCCTCTTGAACTGCCAAAATATCTAAGTGAGAGACGTGATCGTGACCAAGCTCCTCATGATTAATCTCTACTACTTTGATCTCTCAAGGCCCAAGTTTGTTAAGAGTTTCTCCAAACCGAAAAAAGATAATCTTCCATTTTCACCATAACGGTCAAAAAGTTTTTCAATATAGTATTTTTTTTTCATTTTCAGCATCCGGCACTGGGAGTTTGCTTGCCTCGGATTCTCCTACCCCATAATGGTGTCTGTGGTGGTCTTCAGAGCCATGGTCGTGTCCTTCATGGCAGTGGTTGCAATGGTGGAAAATAAAAGTCAGCAAACAGATGAGGCAAAATTTTGTGTGCATGTGTACCTTCATTTCTATTTTTCCTAAAGGGATGCAAATAGAGAGGAAAGCTTTAGTTTGTATTTAGACATATCCAAAGGTCAAAAATTCTCTAGCATCTTATTTGCTACCAAATGTTTAGCCCATTTTTCTATGGCTGAGAATCACCCCTGGAGGCCAGAGAAGGAAACAGCACAAGAGGCAAGGTGCTTCCCTAGCATGCTGCTGTCCCGGTTCTGGTCCCAGCACCCTGAGCCACATCAGGGATCACTCCTGAATACTAGGCCTAGACGGAACAGCCGCTGAGGCAGCCCAGGGTATGGCCCCAGTCCTCAGTCCCATTCTCCATCCCCATTTCCACACACAAACTGGCTTTTTCTGGGCCTGAGAAACAGCTCAGTCGTAGGGACAAATGTGAAAATCTGGCACATTAAAGTTCCACCCAAGAACAGGGTACGGTCTGGATTCCCTCTAGCACTGACAGGCCTTGGAATTGTTGGCTTTCTTCTATCTGATCCTTGACAAAAAAAGTCTTCCCTAACCTAGCACAGATCAGTGTGACAAGGCAATTAGAAACTGAGTAACATATTTTTACACTCAGAAATGAGAATGCCACTCAAGAACAGTTAAGACTGGGCATACAGAAACTTAAAAAAAAACCTATAGGACTTGTTAGTTTAGTACTGGATATAAGAATAACTTCACTTAACTGTATTTCTATTAATTAGAAAATAGTATAGAGGGGGGGGGGGGGGCCGGGGTTGGCTCCCAAGGCCGAGCCAGGGGGAGTCAGGGAACCCGACGCGGGTGACAAAAAGAAAAAAAAAAAAAGAAAATAGTATAGTTACAGTAGCAAATGTATAATGTTCATACAAAAAACAGGTTATTGAGAAATTAAAGACCTTCATGAATGGCTATTTTGTGATCATGATTGGATGAGTCATTAATCCAATATAATTCCTGAAAAAATCTCTTAAATGCTTTCATGAAAAGTGGTGTTTTTACTACTTATGTGAACCCAGAAAAGGCCAATCATAATCAAGGTCTCAGTGAAGAACATAACAGGAACACTTACACTACCAGTTAAATATAGTGTGGAACTTGGTGTAAGCACAGATAATCTATCAAAGAGACAAAACAGTACAAATTTAGGAAAAAGGGCTGACCTCTCAGGTCACGAGGTAAGGAGCTTGCCTGCATGCTGTCATCCTTGTCTGATCCCCAGCACTACTGGGAGTAACCCCTGCGTACAGAGCCAGAAATAAACCCTCAGCACTTCTGGATGACTTTCCCGTAAGACCCCCTACCACCCCCACACTCCCTCACTCCTAGCATAACCAAAAAACTGCTTAAAATTCCAAAATTTGTACAGAATTTGTTTCTTGGGTGCCTGGTCATCTAGATTTTCACATGGAAGGGGAAAATAAAGAACCTGGTCCCTATCTTATGCATATAATAATTAAAAGATCAATTGTGAGCATAAGTATAAAACTGAAAGTTGTAGGGAGGACTACAGCATCAACTAGAATTTGCATATTCTCCTAGTGGGACAATTAGCATCTTTAGAACTATTTAGCAGGATCTGTCAAAAACGAAACATATTGACTCACACAGCAAGTCTATTAGTATATGCTCAACAGAAATATTTGTACAGAAACACCAAAGAAGCACAAATAAAGTCCATGTAATCTTTAACCTTACACAAAACAAAAAAGGTCAAAAGATCACCAAAAGACAAACAGATTTAAAAGAGCAATCCTATTGTGGAACACTACGCAGGAGTAATAGTGAAACTGCAGGGATCAGTGCGAGAAGAGTGAGCAGGGTGCTAGTCTAGCATGTAGTCAACCTGGGTCCAATACCTGGTGCCACAGTCCAATACTGTGGTCACTGGAGCCTACTGTCTGGAGCTCAGATCCAAGAGTAACCCCCGAGCACCACTGGGTGTGGCACCAAAACCAAAATACCAAAATTTGAAATATTACAGTTTCGTATACTGGCATTGCTGAGCCTTACAGATATCAGAGTGCATAGAAGATTAAAAACACTAAAAAACTGTATTATACAATGCCATTCATAAAAAGTAAAATCAGGCAAAACCAGGGACTAAAGAGATAGCTCAATGGCTTACAGATTATGTGTTATACCTTGAAGCATGAGTTCAATTCCCAGCACCACTAGACCGGCAGAGCAAGCTTTCCATCTGAACACCACACCAGAACAATGGTTTTTGTTCAATGGAAAGAAGGGTTAACAAACTGATACTAGAAAGTGTGGTACGCGCCTCCTTATCTTACATAATTGTTAAATGTTTATTTTGTGATAACGAATTGCACATGTGCCCTGTGACTTTTCCTCATACATAGTTCAGTGAAGTTTTTAAATATTATTTTCAGTGAACAGATTATGAAACAATTACAGACAAAAAGTACAGGGGAAATGTAGAAACAAAGGGAACAAAACCAGTTAAAGAAGATTCTTGTAAGATTATTCAAGGGCAGTAAAAAAAAACTGTAAAAACAGGCAAGATAAACCTATTTGAGTAGGATAATCCATCTAAGATTCTCTCCCAAGATATACACAAATACACAGAAATTTAATTCAATATCTATCAAAATTCAGATAACTGGTTTGGGTGAGATTTCACAAATCCACCTAAAATTTAAAATGCTAAAGCCCCAAGGGTACAAAAACAATTCAGAAGATTAGCAATGCGACAGACTTATTTTCTATATAAAGTTACACTAAAATAACCAAGTACTAGCACTTGAACAAACAGCAGAAGAATAAAAGAGAGATTAGAAAAATGCTAATTGTTGAAAACATTCTTCATAAAAAACCTTTTTTGGAAGGTCTTCCTAATGGATCTGATGATGTAAGCTAAAGTTTGAGAAGGCTCTACAAATGAATTATCAAATATTCCTATTTATTCAAAATGGTAATTTAATCAAATGACTATTGTTTACCCTCAATAAATTTGATTCAACTGGCATATGTCATAAGTGAGCTTAGAATTGGGGAGAGTTGGGGGAAATGAGGGTTTGGGCTATGCTTAGGGTTTATTCCTGGCTCTGTGCTCTGGAGTCACTCAGGCAGTACTCAGGCAACTATACACAGCGCCATCCATGTGCAAGTGTCCAACAAGGATTAGGTCAGCCATATGCAAGCTAAGTGCCTTAAACCCTGTACATCTCTCTGGCCCAAGTCTCTAAGTAGATAATTCTAAATCTTCGCTAGAAAAATTTTAAAGCCAGCACTTTAATTTCTTATGTAATCTCATAGATATCATTTAAACTATATCAATTTGTACCATAATAGAGACCAACCACCATTAAGCAAAAAGATTTTACACTGACTACAGTTACCTTGGTTTTCCACTAGTATCTGCTATTGAACGGCGATGTTCTGAAAGTTATATTCAATCATCTGGTATGTAAATGTCTTGTGGGCTAATAACGTCTGCACATTAGCTCTCAAAGATACTAGTGGTGGAAATCACTCATATAAGGGCAGACAACATATCAAATGAATGGTTCAATAATACAGAAAACCGTTTTTATAATGAAATTAAATTGATATTTGTCTCTTAGTTTAAAATGCACTGTGCTACAAAGGGATTTACATGATAATCCCTAAATGTCTATAGGGCAAGCCATAATGTATAAGAGAAGGGAGAGAAAGAGAGAGAGAGAGAGAGAGAGAGAGAGAGAGAGAGAGAGAGAGAGAGAGAGGAGAGAGGGGATAGAAAAAAGGGGGGCAGAAGGAAAAATGCCAGGCTGGGGGTGGGGGGAATCTGGGGACATTGGTGGTGGGAATAGGGCACTGGAGGAGAGACGGGTGCTAGAACACTGTATGACTGAAACCCAATCATGAGCAGCTTTGTAACTGTCTATCTCACAGTTGTATAATAATTTTTTTAAATGACGTATAAAAATCTTTAAAAAAATGTACTGTACATTTATTTTGAATGAATTTGTCCATTGCAAAGACCCTAAATATCTAGAATATCCTAATTATTTACATTTCAAAGAAGCATTAGTAGATAAATACATGAATTAGCATAGGAGTAAGAAACTGTTAGATATTTATTTGTAAAGTGGATCACTCACAAAGCACTGTAGCAGACGTGTACAAGAGAAATCAATAGGACGAAAACGTGTTAGCACAGGCTAAGCAGCTTCTGCAGCGGCCTGGGCCACAGAGCAGTGGCTTCAGAAACTAGCTTTTGAGCAAGGGAGCTAGAACAGCAGATAAGGCACTTGCCTTGCACAAGGACCACGTTCAACTTCCCAGCACCCCTACGGTGTGAAACCACCCGGCATAACCCCTGAGGGGAACCAGGAGTAAGCTCTGAACAAACCAGATGTCACCCGAATAACTAAGAAAAAGGAAACAAGCTTTATTTCTCAAACGCAGTCCACACAAGGCCAGAGCAAAAGTACAGTAGGTAAGGCATTTCCCTTGTATACAGTGGACCCAGGCTTGATCCAAGACACTCCACATGGTCCCTGGAGCTCTGCCAAGAGTGATCCCTGAGAACAGAGCCAGGAATTAAGCCCTGAGCAGAGCTGGGGGTGGCCTCCAACAAAAACAAAAACCCCAGGAGACTGCTACAGTTCTGTGAGCCCCTCACACTGGTTTTGTATGAGAGCTCTTTCAGTCAGAAGTCAAATAACACAGACGTCCGTTCTAACATGTATTCAGAAGCATCAAATGATGTGGGTGTGGAATTTATCACTGCTCACATTCCACAAAGAACGGTCACATGACCCCAATTGGCTATAAAAATGGACAATGTAATTTCACCTAATAATAATCTTGCCTGATAATGCAAGTGTTTTTTAAGCAATTAACAGACTTCAAGAACACTTTCCATTATAAAAAAATTTTTTTTGAATAGAGATAGAAATGGGTGAAATGTTGCCTAAGATCATGTACCATTCCATCCTGAACAGCCTTTACGGGATTGCATTGGCCTAGTCATCTCTCATTGTATATCTCTTGTGTTTTTGGAGTTTTCCATGTTATATGTTAATCAATTAAACCTACTGTAACACTGATTTTTATTTAGTCTTTTGCTTAGTCTAATTTATAAGAACCTATCCATGTTAAGTGAGGACTTCACTGTAAAACAAAGATGAGGTGATATGTTGTTGCTGGTATATTAAATCAAGTCTCAGATGTTTATATAGCATCATTCTTTAAAATGAAATTGAGAACAAGAACTCTTAAAAAGAAGAAGAAAGTCAAACTGGAGCAGCACTACTCATGCCCAAGCTCAGTTAGCATTTATTTTTTAAAACGTTTTTATTTTACCACCATGAGAACAACATTACAAAGATGTTCAGAATTGGGTCTCAGTCTTATCTGCTACTTTCATACGAACAAATCTCAGCGTACAAAGTAGCCTGAATCACACTTTTCCAAGGGTTAGGGAGTGCTAAATTGTTTTTCCAGAGTATGGCCTCAATAGATAAAATGGCTGGTAAAGTGAAGGAATAGAATAGCACCTATCTGATTCAAAAAATCCTCAACCTTCTAAAGACAGACCTCTAATACTAAATAAAATTTGAATTCACTTATTTCCAAACTGCCTATTCTAGTTCAGAGTCTTTGGGTGCCTGGAGTCCAGCTCTGCAGTTTAGGGCATACGGTGGAACCAATCACAGGCGATGCTCACACCCACACTCACTCAGATGTGTTGAGTTAACAAATTAACCTAACATGCACACACATCTTTAGGATGTAGCAGGAAAACGAAAGAGAAAACTGGTTATGATGGTAAAATGGGGACAGACAGAACTGTATTTCTCTTAACAATATTGAACAAAATACTATTTGAGGAATTTATGCAATCTGCGAGACATTCATGTACAAACCTGTATTTTATTGCTAATTATCAAAACAACTATCACAGGTCTCTGCTTTCTAGTTTTCATTACAAGAACCCAAGAACCGTTCTGTACAGTCACCTGTGCTATCCCTGTGTCTTCTTGTAAACACAAAAAAACACGTAAAGATAGTAAGCTACTAAAATGTCTTCCACTTCTGTTGCCTTTTCAGTAGTCTGCTTCAGACAAAACATGCTTCATAATGAGGAACTGAAAGGCAGTGCTTAGACCAGAGAGATGGTAATACAGGGTGTGAGGCCATGGCTTTCCCTTTGATCAACCTAGGCTCAGAATTCAAACCCTGGCAGTGCATTACGGGCCCACAAGCACCGAGTCATTCCTGAGCAAAAAATCCAGGAATAGCCCTTGAGCACCAAGGGGTGTGGCCTCCCTCCCCCTGGGGGCGAGGGGAGACACTGCTAATTTTTAGGATTTGAGGTCTTCCCTTAACCACAGGGCTGTGTTCTCCTTCGACTCCTCACCATTCATGTTCCTTCACTCTAAGAAAAGCTACTGCCTCTAACTCAAATCTTTATCATTCCATCTATCCTCATTCTGTCTTTTTGTTTCAGCCTCCGTCACTGTTGCCTATCCCTGATTGTGAACCAGCTTGCTCTTCATAAGCATGGCCAGTTAAACAAGACCCTTTCTTTCCATAAGCTCGGGGCAAGACTGTCCAGCACAAGCTAGCACTAACATTATGCTTCTGTCAACATGGCTCCTTCCCAATGGTGGGATCTGTCTAATTTTAGCATCCTTATGGTTCTTTTAAGCCTTTAAGGTTTTCTTAATTGCTAAACAAAGTGAAATAATTCGGTACAAGAATTTAGCATCACGAAAGTGTGATTCAAATGCCACATTATTTTTACTAGCAAACTATCCACTTGTTTTCAGTCCATCTTTATTTTCATACCCAATTTGTCCAATATACAGAATCTAGAAAAAAATTCTTCTAAAGGATTAGCACATCTGCCCTTCCCCTACAATCTCCTCCAGAAATGCAGATTTGGGGTAGAGCTTGTGATCAACAGGCACCACAGAAAAAGAAACCAGAAGAAACTTATTAAGGACAGAAAACAAATAGTGAAATGCATGAAAGTAAAATAGTTTATTACAAAGTTGTAACTTTCAGAGTCATAACAATTTGACACTTAACTGATAAAAGGGGTTGGCTGTGGAGTAAAGAGATAGTACAGATAGTATGGCATTCACCTTGCATTCAATCAACTCGCTGAAATTATAATTGTACTAAAAAAACTAGCAAATAGAAAATGAGAAGGTACGTGGAAAGGTGAGAAGAGTTCTAAATCTTCATCTTCATACAACAGCTGAAAAAGCAACAAATAATGAGCATATGATTAAAACGAACATATAAATAATGAACATGATTAATAGGAGCATACATGATTAATAAGTGGCACATTAACAAGTAATGAACTATAGGAACTATACCTAGTACTATGGGTATTCTTATCTCGAGACAGAAAACATGAAATAAAAATAGGAAAGTAAGATTTTCTGTTACCTAAAAAAGTCATAGAACTATGTATACTTAAATCTATATTTATATATAACCTCAATTTGAAAGCTTAAAAGTGAGCAATCATGCTTCTAAAACTTCTTAAAATAAATCAATATATTACATATGGAAGAAAATGAAACACATTTCCAATATTTTCCACAAGCATTTGTAGCATTTTAATCACAACAGCAATATTTTAGCTCAAAATTCTGCTATTATTTGCACAGGTTATTCCCAAACATGAAGAAACATTACAAAAAATTTTAACACTTTTCAGGTCTTAGCAGATTTCCAAACTGATTTCTAAACAATTAAGTTTGGTTATACTGCCACCAGCTGTATGATCACAGTATTCTAATTAAAATTCAATATAAGCAATTTTGGCTTAAGTAAAAGATCACAAATGATTTTTTTTAATGAAGATACCATGATTTACCAAGTTGTTCATAGTGTTGTTTCAGGCAGACAATCTTCCTGCATCAATCCTACCACCAATGTCCCTTCTCTCCACCAGCGTCCCCAGATTAAGGCATGTAACAAATTTATTTCATATTAGTTGCTCCAACAAAATTTAAAGAAATGACAAATGTTATATAATCTGAAAACAAATCAACTTGTAGTGACTGCTATAGGATTTTAAGCTATGAGATAAATTCACTACAACATAGTATTCTACCTGTTATCACATAGCTAAGTTTTAAACTCTGGCAAATAAAACATACTGAACTAAATTTAATTTTATACCTGGATTTTATTTTATTTATAAATAGATTATCTATTTAAGATAAGCTTGCATAGATTTAAACTTATCTTCCCTGTCATAAACAAAGCTTTTTATGCACCAATGGTGCATGTGGTTGGACTCTGCCAGATAAAGGTTAGAAACATATAGCAATTAACTATCAAAAATGGACTGTTCTTGATTTTCTCATCATTTCACCATTCTTTTTAAGGTGTTTGGACCTTTGGACCAAGTAATATGAAATAAATTTGTTATATGCCTGCTAAGAGGAAAATAAAAGGTTTCAAATGATTTTATTTATATTTTTAAATGCATTTCAGATACCACCATACTTTTATACACGCATTTTAATGTAACATGCCTTGTTCATGTTTCTGGGGGCAGAAAAGTCAGTCCTGCCCAGCACATTTTAATTCTGATTACAAGTTGCCTGCCTTTTTTATATAGATGTTCTTATGTTACATGCAATCAAATCGTATTATTTTATGTAATTTCTTCATTGTTTTCTATTTGTTTTATCCTGTTGATGTGCATTTAAAAAATGAATATTCCTAACATCCTTTTATAGAGAAAATAACATCCACTGAACAGAGTACTCCTACAAATCTGTTAACAAGTTTTAATTATTTCAGTCTCAAACTTTCGAATAGATCAGGCAAAATTTTTTCAAAGGATAAACCTTCACATATATTACTAAATTCTAAGCTCTGTGTTATAAGCTAAATTTAAGAAAAAATTTTCCTTTAAAATCCGAAAGAGGGGCCGGAGTGGTAGTGCAGTGGGTAGGGCATTTGCCTTGCACACAGCCCACCCAGGTTCAATCCCTGCCATTCATGTGGTCCTGAGCACAGCCAGAATTCCTGAGCGCAGAGCCAGGAGTAACCCCTGAGCATGGCGGGCGTAACCCCAAAAGAAAAAAAGAATACTGAAAGAGATATGATGTCAGTATACCCTTATTTTCTCTGTGATTATTTTTCTTGCACTTACTATAAAGCAAAAAATACTGGGCAGGGCCGCAATACTTGGGGGCTTGGAAGAGCACACAATGTTTGAAAATAGTAGTATCCAAACATAAGCTGAATCTTAGAAAAGTAAGTTCAAAACACTAGGAAATCATGGAAGTCATCTGAAATTTAATGGTAAAAACAGAAGAATTAAAAACCATGATTTCGGGCCGGGCGACAGCCCAGTGGGTAGGGCATTTGCCTTGCACACAGCCAGCCTGCACTGACCCGGGTTCGATCCCGGCAACCCATATGGTCCCCTGAGCACCGCCAGGAGTAATTCCTGAGTGCAGAGCCAGGAGTAACCCCTGAGCATTGACAGGTGTGACTCAAAAAGCAAAAAAAAATAAAAATAAAAATAAAAAAAAAAAAAACATTATTTCACTGCTTTATATAAATAACTCATAGATACATGTAATACATATATTACACATGTACTATAATTGTTTTATGATGTAATTTAATTCATAATTATCTATAATACAGAAACCTATTTCTAACATATTGACTTACAGCTTTCACCATATTGTAACAAATATATTATTCTATTCATCTTGATACGGTACAAATTTTTTTCCATGATTACTTTATCAATAATTACGTTCCTACTGCCCAGGGCGACCAGCCATCCCATGCAGAGCCTCAGAAGCAACAGAGAGCTGGCATTCAGCTCTCCCTAGCCCAGCTGACGCAGTCCACCAAACTAGTGGAACCAATCATGTCCTAGAATATACTACATTCCACGATGTGCAGAAAGGTAGGCAGGAGGGAGAGATAAGAGAGAAAGAGAGAAAGGAGATACAGAAGCCGCCATGGAGGTGGGCTGGGGAGGGAGGAAAGGGTGGGGCCATTGGTGATGGGAGATGTGCACGGGTGGAGGGATGGGTGTTGAAACACTGTAGAACCAAAACTCAAGCATGGGCATCTTGTAATTGTGTCTAACGGTGGTATAATAAAATAATAAAAAAAAATTTGAAAAAGATTACGCTCCTATATATAACTTGGCCTAAAGTATAAAACCTCATAAATGAGCAGAGGAAAAGTACATATTGTCAGAGGCACACCAAGAGTCAGCACAGCAAAAAATTCAGCGTATAGGCCTGTACACATAGAACCAATGTTGGTTTATATGGGCTGTGGGAGAGAAGAGGGCAGAGAGGTGTCGGGAACGTCGCCGGGTCCCCGACAGTGTCAGAGGGAAATGGTGAAGGCAGGAAAAGGTGGAAAAAAGCATAAATATAAAAAACCGTGTCTCTTCAAATGTTACAAGCAAGAAAATTCCAGATCAACTCTGAAGTGCTACCTATGGAGCAGTAACAGGATGGCAGAGTGAGGAGATGGCCCAGGGGGTCACATTCCAGCTCAAGCAAATAGAGGCCTGTTCCTCCTACAGAGGGAAGTGCAGAGGGAAGTTCCTAGGAACTCACGATCACGATCTTCCCGTTGATCATCTATTTGCTAGAGCGGGCACCAGTAATATCTCCATATGTCCTGTCATATAATGGTTTGAGGAACTCACATAATGTTTATTATTACCCATGAATAATACTCAATAATACTCTAGAACAAGACCTATAAACTTATATTTGACTTATATATAAACTTATATTTGACTGAACACTTTTCCACTAATGCTATTCATACAAATTCTAAGAAATGTACAACAAAATAATGATGTAACATAAGAACTACATTAGGGCTGGCTGGGAATACTGGGGTTTTTGAGTGATCCAGTTTTTGTTGCAACTACACAATTCTACCACAATGACACAAAAACAAGTGTATTTGACCATAATTTGATGATCCCTGACAATCTATGAACTTTAAAACAATTACCAATTAGGTTAACACTAGGTGGCAGTAAAGAGAAAGCAACACTTGAATCAAAAACGCAGAATATCATTTTAAAAAAGTGAAAAAAAAAGTCCTTAAAAACAGTATTGATCTAGAAAAAAAAAAAAAAATGCATAGATTAAGTGAATTGAAAGTTTAGAGGTGTAAGAAACCATCTGAATTGGTGGCTCTTACAGATTGACAAAGCAACACTCAGTGAAATGGGTATCTTTATTGCATCATTACAACAGTAATTTTCAGTTCTATTTCCTTCAATGAAGTAAAATAAGTCTAAAGAACAAAATGAACCAGGACCAGAGTGATAACTCTGGTGGCTAAGGCACTTGCCGTGCTTGTGGGTGACCCAAAATCAATCCCCACCATCCCATAACCCCCAAGACTGCCCAAAGTAATCCCTGAATGCAGACTCAGGAATAAACCGAACACTGTAGGAGACTCAGGAATAAACCAAGCACTGTAGGTGTGGCCCCAACACCAAAGTAAAATAGAAACTAAAGTAATGACCATCAAGTATTAATTACTGAAGAACTGAAAATAATTTTCATAGTTTATAATGATGCATACAATATTCTGGGCCTACAAAAGTACATAAACTTATTGTGCTATTAAGATCAAATCCCTCCTATAACAACCTGCTTCTTTTTTAACCCCCAAAACCTTTTCCCTGATTGGAACAGGTGACACTCAAAAGTAAGGTATAAATTATTAAGGGCAAATCTGGTTAGAAATATCATCGTGGGACTGGTGCGACAGTATAGCAGGTAGGGCACTTGTCTTGCACAGGGCCGACCCCGTTCAATCCCCAGTACCCCTTATGGTTTTTGAAGAACCACCATCTGAGCAAAGAGCAAGAAATTACACCTGAGCACTGCTAAGTGTTGTGTGGCCCAGAAACAAAGTGGAAAAAAAAAAAAAAAGTCAATGCAAGGTTAAGTGTACTTACTCATTATAAAATTAAATAATTACAACTTCATCTGCCTTTAAGTCTTGGTGAAAGTAACTTAAACACTGCTTGTGTAAAATTTTAGATTTTATCCTTATACGTACAAACCTGTTACCAACACCAGCCCAAGGAATGAGCCTAGGGTGTCACACCACACAAGCTGGACCACACACTTATCCCAGGCAAAATTCAGTCTCTTAAGTTACTGGAAATCTTGTTATTGAGAACATTACAATTTCTGTTGAAATTTATTTTTGGGGGTTGTTTGTTCATTCTTAGATCAAAGTCACACTCAGCAGTGCTCTGGCTCTACACTCCGGGCTCACTTCTGGTGGGGTTCGGGGACCATACGGGGCTCTGGAAATTGAACCTGGGTCAGCCACATGCAAAGCAAGCACCCTACTCACAGAACTATCGACCCAGCCCAAGCAGAAGTACATTTCTTAGGAGTCTCATGCTCTACTGACTGAACTAGCCAGGCAGTTGATTTTTTTTTTTTTTTTTTTTGCTTTTCGGGTCACACCCAGCAATGCTCAGGGGTTTCTCCTGGCTCTGCATTCAGGAATCACTCCTGGTGGTGGTTGGGGGACCATATGAGATGCCGGGATTGAACCCGGGCGGCCATGTGCAAGGCAAACGCCCTACCCTCTGGACTATCACTCCGGCCCCGATCATTTTTAAATACTCTGGTTGCTTCTTTTTTGGGGAGTGTGAAGAAAGGTGAGGAATTTAAATTTGGGCCATACCAGCGATGCTCAGGGATTACCCTGGTATATATAGGATGCTGTACTGAACCCGGGTCAGCCTTGTGCGAGGCAAGGACCTTACCTGTTGTACTATATATGCAGTCCAGGCTGTGAGAATTTTTTGAGAATTCATTTTGCCTAGCTTGGAAAAAACTAAAGTCATGTTGCCAACTCACAGATGTATAAATAGAAAAAAATGTTTACAACATTATTTGAAACCCTACAGCTTAAATAGAACACAGAAATCCTGTGGTTATTAATAAAGTCCTTGAAGCTGTTTTTCGAAAATCATTCTATGAATATCATAGTTAAAAATAAATTTGAATTTAAAAACCGTACCCTGTGATTTTTAGTATTTTCTAATTTATTTTTCTGCACTAAAGACAATAGGAGAAAAATGTCACAATGTCAATTTTGTCATTCATAAAGAAATCCAGATTAAATGAGCAAAAATTGCTGCTATTCCTATGTAAAACCAATTTCAAAGACCCTTCTTATTTTTTTTTTTTTGCTTTTTTAGGTCACACCCGGCGATGCTCAGGGGTTCTCCTGACTCTGCACTCAGGAATCACTCCTGGGGGTGCTGGGGGGACCATATGTGATGCCGGGATCCGGGTCAGCTGGCCTCATGCATACGCGCCCTACCCGTTGGGCTATAGCTTGGGCCCTCAAAGACCCATCTTAAACATACATTCATTTGCAAATTCCAGACTCCAGCAAGGAAGGTTGGTATTGGACTGTTCTCAGCTCTGAATTCCCTACTAGAATGCAATGGGCTAAAAGCAGTCAAGGTTAACTTATTCTATTCGAATGACTAATGACTAGATTAGCAATGCTAGAGGAACTCTTTTTTTTTTTAAGTAAAAGAGATTTTTATTAAGGAGATTTTAGGATGGGGAAGGAGTAGGGAAAGTGAGGGAGAGAACACATCTCAAGAGGGGAGAAGGGGATGCTCCAGAAGCAGACAACCAGTTCAAAGCACTGAGGACTTTAACCAGGTCCTGCTTTGGGACAAGGGAAGTGAAGCCAAACCCAAGAAAGCGTATTGTGAATCACACACTAGGGGGCAGTAGCAAACTGTGGAGAGGGAGTCTAACTTTTAACTTAAAAGTTGTATTTTAATGAGAGGGTGACTTTTGAGGGCACAAAACTTGTTACAGAAAAAGCTTTCACTGTTTACTTCTCTTGTCCATGGTCTAAAGCTTGCTTTCTTTTGCATCTTTTAAGCACAGGTTTTAAATGTGCTCATCTCCCACGTGTGAGAAAGCAGTTGTCCATGGTGAGGCAGATACTTACAGACAAGGGCTATGTTTCTTTTCAAAATCTTTCCTGTGGGCAAGGCTAAATTTACATTTTATTTCATTCAAGTAACATTTTAAAATTCACTATAAGTAGCATGACAACAAAACATTGGACATTCATGAGCACTATGTGACAAAAAAGCAATGGAGCATAACCCTTAAGGAACAATCTCGCAGGGAAAAATGAGATGAAATGTTTTGCCAGGATGCAAGGACAGAAAAAAGTATGTGGGCTACATGTAACAGAAAAATGACACAAGATCTAAGCGCATACCTGCAAAGACCTAGCACTAGTAATCAAATCTTGTTGGGGTAATCAAGAATCAAGAAAAGTAATGAGGAACTGAAATAAATGTCGAAAAAGATCTAAAATGAATTGTTTGTAGTCCCTTAGTTCATATCATTTGTGTCGCGGTAAACCGCGAGGTCGCTTTTGTTAACCAAAAGACTGCCATTTATGGGCCAGAGTGATAGTACAGTGGGTCAACTGCCTGTCTTGGATTCAGTCAACCTAGGTTTGATCCACTGGCACCATGTATTGTTCCCAGAACCCCACCAGTAGTGATCCTTAAACAGAGTCAGGAGTAAACCTTGAACATAGCCAGCTGTGTTGCCCTCCCCCAAAACACAATACTGAAATTCAGAAGGTTTAGACAAAGCAAATGGATCAAGCTAAGTAACATTTTAAAGCATTAAATAATAAAAGTTTTGAACCTTAAGCCTCATCTAAAATTCAAATTTACCAATAAGGTAAATTCTCTTAATTATAAACTGTTGAAAACTGCCTTCAACGTGTTACGTCTTTTTTTTTTTTGTTTTGGGTTTTTTTTTTTTTGACAAAACCGGGTGGGGATGGGGGGGGGGGGGGGGGGGGGGGGGGGAAGGAAAGCCCAACGCTGGGGTCTCGCTGCCCGCCCCAGCCCTCAACATGTTACCTCTTATTTTCCATAAATCAAATTTCTTTAAAAAGCCCCTCCTGTAGTAAGTAGTTGCATGCTAAACTCTAGGCCTGCTTCAAGTCAAATGTTCGCTAGTGTAGTAGGTCTGCAATTATAAGTTATAGCTATATACTTTAATAAAAAATAATCAAAACGGATGTTCAAATCATAAAAAAACTGATTTGGTTTTAAACTGCCAATGAACTATAAACTGGTACCAAAAACACTCAGGTCTTCATTAACATGCTGTCCTAACCTAAAAGGTCACTTTGCTAAACATTGTTTCAAAGTAGCACCAGGATTTTTGCACTGTGGTTCTTTAACCACCAGGCAACCTCTAAAACTTAGCTTCGGAAACTGTAGAGAGAACAAAGATACAGTTCAATTATTCTCTGGAATTGAATTACTTCAGTTATACAAAAGTCAGTTATGCACTATTTGTTGTTTTTCTAAAAAAAAATTATTCGATTAAATTAAGACCATTAGTCATCACTAGTTTGGAATTAATGAGGCCTGCCACAGCTGTGTTAAGGCCAGAATTATTTCGTATTTAACATTTTGAATTACATTTAAAATCCTCCCTTCCGCTCATCACACAAAAAAGTTCGAGTAACAACCCCCCCCCAAGACCCCGAAAATCACTGTTTAGTTTCCCCACAGCACTTATTTCCCTGCTGGTTTAACTGGTGTGATACTGTGAGTTGTCCACCAACAAAGGACCTGAAACCATCTGGCCCTCAAACACTAAATTTGTTAGCAGCTGACCCTATCACCTTACACTCACTTTCCATGACAAACTACACTCCAGCTTTCCCTATTACCTGCTAGGGCCTCAATTATGTAGCATTTAGATGCGCATCGGAAAGAAAATAAAACAAAACAAAACAAAAAAAAACAACACAAATGAAATGCAAACCTGCCAGAGGCGAGTTTGGATCCATCCTGACTCAGTTCCCAGGTAAAACTAGAATACTGGCCGGCGTGGGTGGTGGAAAGAAGTTACAACATGAGAAAGCCAAAAGGGCAGTGGCATCTGCCAGTTTTTTTTTTTTTTTTTGTAATCATGTGCTTTTAATGTCACTCCATACAACTCAAACAGCCACTTGAGGGAACGACCCTTCCGACTGGGGACGCGCGGTGGGGGCGGGGGCATGGGGGGGCGCGGCGATCGGTTCTTCCCGGTGCCCAGCGCGTCAGGGCGGCCCATGTGGACGGCGCCCACGTGAGCGTTCAGCACCGAAGCCACGGAAGCCCTCCAACGTCACGTCGCCCGAGCACCCGCGAGCCCCCAGATCAGCCCGGGTGCCCCCAGGAAGAGGCCGTGGGTTCCGCAGACCCCTAGGCTGGGGTGGGGGCGGGTGCGGGGAGACCCCCGCCAGGTTCCCCCAACACACCGCTCCAGCCCAGCCCCGGCGCGCTCTCCGGCCCGGGCTTTCGGGAACAAAGCCCCGGCGGCCGCGCCACTTCCCGGCCCAACCCGGCTCCCCGCGCCCCGCCCCACCCGAAGCCCCGCTCCGAGGACCCCCCGCGCCCCGCCTCGCTCTTCGGTTGATCGCGGACCCCACGAGGCCCCCGCGATAGCCGCACCGGCACCGCCGTCCGTTAAGCTCCGGGCGGCAGGACAGCGGGGCCGATGCTCCATCCCCGGCTCTCTCCGACCGACCCCACCACCAGACCCCAGATCCGAGCCGAGGCAGAGAGAAGGGGGAACCGCCCCCCTTCGCCCCTGGATCGGACACCGGGGATGCCCCCACGCCTTTGCACGAGTCGCACTCGGTCCCCCCCTGTTGCCCGCGCGCAGCCCCCTAACCGCCACCGCCCGTCCAGCGGCCACTCCCCACTCCCACCGCCACCCTCGCGGCTCCCCAGCCGCGGCTGGAGGCAGAGTCGGGGGCCGGGTCCCTGCTGCACGCGGGAAGGAGGTTAGCTCGGCCACCCAAGCTCGCTGCAGCCCGGGGCGGACACGAGGAATCGCGGCGCCCCACGCGCAGCCCACCGCGCGCTCTGCCCCGGCTCGCCGCCGCCTGCAGCAGCTGCGGGCACCCCAGCGCCAGGATCCCCGAGGGACCCAATCCCAACTCCCCGGTTCTAGTGTCTCTTTCTACCCCCCCACCCGCCGCCGTCCCGGGACTCGCAGTCTCCGCCGCGCACGGGGCCGGTTCTGGGGAGGGAATGTAAACAAATCGGGGTTTTATAGTTACCTCACACTCGAGTGCCGTGTGCATCTCCTCTCCGCTCGGTACCAAAGCCCGGCTGCACCAAATCGTGTATTCACCAAAGCCGGCTGCGCCAACTGCGTCGCGGAAGCCCGCGTGCCCCACTCCCCGCTACGTTAGTGGCGTACAAAGCCCACTCCTGCCCCTGCGCAGCCGCACCCCGTCCGCCTCTGGGTGCTACGTTCCGGGCGTACACGCACTACCCAGCCATTCACTTCGAATAACGCTGCTAGCGCAGGGGAAGTGCACCACCACTCGCGGATTCCTCACGAACGGGCACTGCAAGAGGAAATGCGAGTCTACGCAAAATGCGGAGCTCTGTGGCCCGGCGCTAGTTTTGTTCCAAGAAAGGCCGCCGCGGGGAGTTGGGGCGGCTTCTAACGCATGCGTGCAGCGCCCTTTACCACTCGCCGCCTCTCCGTGCTCTGCTCGTCGGTTACTGCGGCCTTGGCCAGGCGGAGGAGTTATGGACGCTCCAAACATTAACGCTTTGACCAAAATGTATTAGATGGGCTGTTTAGATTAAGTAGGATGTTTATCTGTTTACAATTCAAACGTCTACGGTAATTTACTCTCCCATAAAAAGTCAGATACTTCAGTCGACTAGGGCAAAAGGAACTAATGTTTACTCACGGCAAAATAGGAGGTCGTTTTTGCACAGTTCCTTCCCCGAAGGCCCCCAGTGCATTCTAAAACACTCTTCCTGTGGGCCTTTCTGAGCTATAAAAAGTTGAGTCGAGAGAGCCCTTAAGAAGAATTCTCGAGGCTCTGGGCAACTTTCCAAGGTTTTCCACCCACTTTCTACTATTCAGCTCATGGATTACACCTTAGCACCCCAAAGACAAAAACTCCAAAGCAGAAAAGCAAAATCGTAGGCTCCATGCGACATCTTGCTCCTTGAGCCCACATCTTTGTTCAGACCATACCTGAGCCTGGATGGCCCCTCCCAACCCCTCCAGCAGTTCACGGTCCGCTTCAAAGAAACCTGGCTATAGACACCTTCCCTTTGCTCCTTACCCTGCTTCCTGGCATTTCATCCCCGTGGTGAGCCTAATCTGTGTTCTACCTGGCATGTCTATCTGTATCCAGCCAGGATCTACTTAACAGAGTGGGTGCTGAGAAGCCTCTCTTATGTCTACAAGAGTCTATAAAACCATGAACGGTAATAGCGAACTTTAATATGAGTCAGATACTTCCTAAGTGCTTTACAGATATTTTCATTTCATGCCCTTAGCAGTGAGATGCATATCATCAGACATTCCTACCCCAGGATACTGAGGCACAAGAAGCCGAGAATCTCACTGAGGTCTAGATCAGATACTTAGACTAGGGAGGAGAGAGAGAGGGGAGAGATTCGAACCCAAACTCACTTAGCATGGCGGCAGCATAATCCAGCTCTCCTGCACATTCATCTTCATGAAGGGAAATTATTACGGTTTTGCTTTTAGCCCTACAGAGAGCATCCTTAGGTACTTAATAAGTGTGCTGACAGCCAGGACACTAAACTTCGAGCATCTATTTTTCTTATTTGGAAGAGTGAAGCCATTGGTCATATTCCTGCGAGGCTGATTATTAGGCAAAGGGCGAACTCTTGAGGTAGAAATAAAAGGAAATTAGTAGAATCCTAGCTTCAAGCTATGGAAAATAATGTTCCTGTCTATAATAATAACCCTCAAATTCATGATTAACAAAAGAACTGTTGTTCTAACATCAGAGTTCATAAAATCAGAACTAAAGGTTTTAGATTTTGTAAACAATATAATTCATCCTTTGGATGCAAGTGTGAAGAGAATTCGAATTCTGGTATTTTAAGGCACATTGTTATTTTGTTAAACACATTATTAATACCTTTTGAATATATACAGCATCTTCTAAATTTCAATAAGATGTATCACCTTTATTCCTTGTTTTTAGTTATGTTTACAATGTAAAATTGACATGTACATTTACAGCAAATTGAACTTCTACATAAATTGGTCAATATCTGTACCCCTGAGTTAAATTCCTCATAATCACAACTTTCTTTCAGGAACTAAAGGGTTAATGCCTAGAAAACTTGCAGGACTATGATATGACTTATTAAAAACTTCCATTTTAATTGACTGGTGCCTATGTTTACTAATTGTTACATATACTTAAATTTGGGTTAAATCATAGAGCCAAGCAAAAATATCACAAAAAAAGTTTTATATACAAGAAAGCAGAATAAGAAGTAGAACTTTTTGTAAAGATCAGACTATTTTTTTTTGTCAGTCACTTTTTGATTCAGAAAGAAGCTCATCTCAACTACAAAGCAGTATAGGTGATTTGCAATAGCTGGGGGAAAGAGCATATTGAATTATGAGTAAATGGTTTATACATCATTCATTTTACTTATTCACATTTTTACTTATAATTTTGTTTTATATTCATAAAACTTTAAGCATGACTAAACTAGTTTTGTGGGGCATGGTATAATAAAACCAGTGGCTGAAGATAGTACAGCTTGGTAGTGTGCCTTCCTTGCATGCTAAGGACCCAGGTGTTTATTTCAGCTGGCACCCACATGGTCCCCAGCCCCTCCAGAGTTATCCCTGAGTGAAGAGCCAGGTGTAAGCCCTGAGCCTAGCTGGGTATGGCCCCAAACAAACCAACAACCAATTTTTTTTTGGTCCCTAGATTTAGAAAAGAACCAACTACGACAGAGAAAATAAGAATTATATAACTCAGTCTTTTATTGTGACTAAAGGAAGTCCAAGTTCTAAGCCTGTTCTTCTCTAGAGAACTAAGCAGCTGTCATCCACAATATAGTTAAGAATGTTTCATTCAGTAAAGAACATGAGATCTCTCAGGTGCAGTGTTCCTTCCGTGGATCGAAATTTTTAATTAACCACAGATAAAGAAACTTCCTTAATTTTATGTTCACTTTAAGTTATGACTTTTACAGAACAAAAAAAATAGTTTGGTTTAGGCAAGGTTATACCTAGAGGTAAGAATTCAGGGACTACTAAATTATACTGATAATTGTGTTAGGAGGTACCAAACACAAGAATTTCGAGGCAGAGAAGTGGGAAGAACAGATCTTAAGATGTGTTCTAAACCTATGCCTCTAAATTAATAGTTTACCTACTTTGGGAGAATGATTGTGTTTAACCCTAACATTGAGGTCCCCAGTCCCAGACCTGGAGTCGAAGGAATGTAAAAAGTACATCTTAATCACACTGTCAGAGGCCTTCAGGCCTGTGCGACCTCTGATATGTCGAGACTGTCATCAAAATGAGAAGTGAGGTCTGCAGGATAGCCTTCTGGCTATCCGAATTGGGAATAATTCCCAATCCATAATTGGGAAATTATGGCCCTATATTCCCAAAACTTGCCATTCCTAAATTCCAATAAGCTTCTTGTAAACTTATATGAAGTTCTCATTAATAGCACAACTGCCCCGGTACCTCTTTCTGAAGAGCAGAACTCATGTACTCCAGAGAACTCACCGTGTTCAGGATGATTCCCCATTGACAAGAGAGATGAACTCATCTCACCCAGGTAAAGTAAATTTGACTGCTAAACCTGTCAAGTGAAGTCACTCTGTCTTGGCAGTAATGTAAACAGAACAAGTTTTAGGCTATTTGAAAGGAAAAAATTGACTGGAGAAATAAAACTTAAAATTCAAGCAACTCCCCCACCCATAAGCAACAACAAAAGAAAATGAACTTCTATATGATTTTTCTTGATGATGCTAACTTTAGTCTCACCAGATCCTTTTGTTTGAACTCATCACAATGCAAACAAAAGGCGGGCCTACCAGGGCATTTACCTTATGCGTGTCTGGTCCAGGGTTCGGCATCCCATATGGTCCCCCTGAGCACTGCCAGGAGTAATTCCTGAGTGCAGAACCAGGAGAAAACCCTGAGCATGGCCAAGTGTGACCCAAAAAAGACAAAAAAAAGTTGTTTTTAACATTAAACATCCCTACAGGAGGAAAGATAGTAATAGAGAGCCTTAAAACCTCAGATTCATCATGGCAGGTCTTTTTTAGAAGTGAGAATAAGATCTAGTCTTGGAGAAGAGAAACAGCCACTTGGGAGAATTAACAAGAAGCTCTGAGCTAGAGCCAGGAGAAAGGGAAGATCACACATTTATGCTCTTGAGGGTGCTAGAAAGTCTTGTTTTAGACCTACTCACTGTGCTTATGAAGCACAGGAATTGCACATTTAGACTTTATTCCACATTTAGACTCCTGGACCTGGAGATCAAAGAGGCCCTAAGGGAAATTATTATCATTTTATTATTTGACTGCGGAGTGTATCTTTTCAAGATTTTACTGAAGTTTTGTTGTTGTTATTTATTATTATTATTATTATTAATTATTATTATTATTTTGCTTTTAGGACACACCCAGCATTGCTCAGGAAAAACCTCCTAGCTCAGCACTCAGGAATCACACCTGATGTTGCCGGGTTCACCATATGGGATGCCAGAGATCAAACCCAAGTTGGCTGAGTGCAAGGCAAGTACCCAACCAACTGTATAGGTTCTCTGATCTCTGAAGAAGTTTTAAACAGGGAGAAAAATATGTTATGTAGATCAGTTGTCTAAAAGTTTTCTATATCCATGGACCAAAAGTTGAAGAATACTGATCTGGATACCTAAGGGTTAAAAAAGAAAGCAAACATATTTTCAAGTTAAAAAAACTTTTTTTAAATTTTCAACTTCTCATTCTTCCTTCTAGTCATCCTGTCACTCACATAATGATTCTAAGCTAAAGAAAAGAGCAAGAAGTGACTGTGTTTTTTGGCATCTATACCTAGTGGTTGGCTCAAATGGTTTCTTACCAGAAGTCATTTGAGCCAACCACTAGGCATAGGATGCCAAACACAGTCACTTTCAATCTTTTGGAACTCTTGGAGGCACATCAGAAAGCAAGTCTTCCAACGTTCATTCCTACTTCAAAGGGAAATTAAAAAAAAAGCTAACATGGCCAGAGCCCTAGTACAGCTGGTAATGCACTTATCTTGCATGCAGCGGACCCAAGTTTGGTCCCCAGCATCACATATGGGTGCGTGGAGACGCACCACCAGGGAAGTGACTCCTGAGCATACAGTCAGGAGTAACCCTTTAGCATCACTGGGTATGGAAAAAACAAACAAACCATAAAATAAAAACAAACCAAAAGAGTCACAAATGCCAATATAAAGAATATTTGTGGGTATTTACACTTCAATTTCAGGAATATCATCAATATGGAAATGAATAGCAATAAGTTATATGTAAATATTTTTAAACAGCGGGTTCATTTGTTTAGCTGGTTACAATAATTAATCTCATTTTAAAAGTTCATTTAAAAAATGTCATCAACGTGAGAGCAAATTTTAAATCTTGCCTAGAGCTTCCAACATGTCTTAATGAGACCCATTTCACAACTGCCACTTAATAATCAAGTTCATCTTTTTAAAAGCAAGACACTTGGGCTATATTAACAAGTATAGCTTACCTTGATTTAATAAACATTTGATCGCTAGACTGCAGCAAAATTCTTTATAAATATTAGGGAAGGCAATAAGTAAATTGTGAAAACAAGAGTAGCTTATAAGAATTTCGTGATTTTTTCTATAAATGTTCCTAAGTAAAACTTGAAACATTTTCCCCTTTACTAGAATAAGTCACTTTTGCACTCTTTATAGAATTCTCGTAAAGCAGTACTTTCCAGCATATATCTGGAGAGAAGCTGTAGATTTCCTGTTTGTAGAAGGAGCTCTACAGTGCTGAGTAGTTAGCAGTGTAGTATGTTTGATTGTCTCTCAGATGAGCTCACTACAGTCTTCACTGATTTCCTAACACTCAAGTTTCATTCCACTTAAAATGCCAATTACTTCTTTAAGCTGTCAAGCTTTTAGTCTTTTTTCCCCCACCCCAAACACATGAAGGCATATGGTTTAAAATGTGGTAGCTTCCATATTAAATATTAAAACTTATTTTATTCCTATGACAAATTTGGCCGGAACATATCCAGTGGGGTTACAGAGTTATAAAAGAGAAACTTCCAGTTATCAGGTCAGAAGAAGAGAAAGTCAGATTTGAAAGGCAGAAGGCCTGGTGCTGCTCAACATTGCCAGAACCTGCAATCTGTGGGATCAGTCGTATATGGGTATTCAGTATGATGCAACGCAAGAAAAATTGTTTCTCGAATGATTGAATGCCTAAGGTGTTGCAGGTGTGGCTGCGCTGCCCGGCTGCTTCGGCAGACAGGAGACAGGCTTCTCTGCACCCAGAGCTCTGCCCCGTGGGCTCTGGGTGGTTCATAGCCTGACATAGAAAAAGACTGAGCCCTCCCCTGGGATGAACCCAGAGCCATGACAGAGCCTGGTAAGCTACCCATGGCATATTCAATATGCCAAAAACAGTAACAATAATGGACCTCATTCGCAATGAATAGAGACATTACTGGCACCCGCTCGAGCAAATCGATGAACAACGGGAAAATAAGATAAGTGATAAGTGATGCCTATTTCATATCTGAAGAGAACTGAGGGGGCAGGTCACTTGCCTTGTATGCAGCTGACTCTGGTTCACTTGTAGCATCCTACATGGTATGCCCTGTGCCCCTCCAGGAGTGACCCCCTGAGTGCAGAGCCAAGAGTAAATCCTGACACTGCTGCTGTGGCCCCCAAAAAAAAGAAAAAGAGGCTTTCAATGACCTTGCGTCTCGTTTCAAGAGTGTGCAATTCTTGTGAGACTATTGGTTTCTCTACAAAAGTTGGTAATTAATGACCACCAGGTATGGCTCAGAGGCAATGTAAATCCCTGGTATTGCTCTTAGTACAGTCCCTTCAGCTCTGGTGCCCGAGACCTTAATATTAATAGGAGATAACAATGAATAGCCAGGTGTGCATGAGCTAAACCGTATGTCCACTGGTGAGCATTGTAACTTCAATGCATAAACACTGCATTGAAGCTAGGCATGCAATCCCTGCAAGCATGAGTACGACTAAGTGAGTGAATCCCCAACAGGCATTGTGCAAGCACCACAATTAGAGTGTGCAACCCTGGCAAGCAACACAACTAGGTGTTCAAGCACCACAACCTATATGGGATCTCCATTTACTGCAGCAGTAATAACAAAGACAAGGGAAGGGGGAAAATAAGCTGATACCTTAAAAAAAAATCAGTAAAACTGTAAAATGATGGCTTTCCAGTTTGTAAACATGATAGGTCAATGGAAACTTTATATGTATTTTTAAATGGAATAAAGAGCAAACTATAAACCTATCAAGACACTTATAATGGGAACATTTGTTCTTTTTTTGCTTTAACTTTCAGCTTGACTAGTTTGAATCAATTCCAAGGGAGAGGTTTATTCCACAGTCTCTTAAATTAGAATGTTAATTAGTCAATCTGGTTAGACATTCAGTTGAAAGCTTTTCCTCCTTTATGGGGATTTGATGCGGTTGTTCAAGTATTCATTTATATAGTAAAATTATATTAAAATTTAAGCAGAATCAGGTATATGATAATAACTTTATCATAGTCATGTAAATGTAAGCTACTAAGGTACCAATAAATAAAGAATTGGTCAGATGCATTCATGTGTATCTCAGCTGATTCAAAGAGAAATTCATTAGTGAGTTTAAGGCACTATTCACTTCCTAGACCTATATAATCTATAACCTCTGCTAGTCTACTTTGGAAGTAGACTTCCAAGTGAAGTTGTGGATACATCTTCAAGCAAAAGTCTGTGTTCCTTTTATGTGTAAAAGTCATTCTGTTAGGAGAAATAAGAATAAACAAAATATAGTTCACACCCATAAGTAGTTTACAGTCCATTAGGGAGGTAATTAAAGAAGCCATTAGAGGAAAGAGTGACAAGTGCTACATTACAAATAGGTATGTGTTATAGTGACAGCAAAGACCAAAAAAGGCTTTCAAAACAAGTGAGATTCAATATCTGACTTGAGGGATAAAAGAGCCCAGTAAACAGCAGGAAGCAGAACAAACAACACAAGCAGAGGAGTGAAATGATAAAAATTTGGTAATAGGTTCAGAGAACTGAAATGCATAATGTTGGTGTCGGCACAGGAAATTGGAACAGGAGATAGGATTAGGACCAGTAAAGACAGTTATTGTGTTGTACCTGAATATCACCTGGGAAGCAATAAATTATTAAAGAATTTTAAGCAGGAAAGCGGGATAATCACCTGCTTTAGACAGGTTGACTTTGTTTTAATCACAAGGGTCCCAAAAAAGATTAGGAGACTGTTACTGTGGAAAATGGCCCTAGTTAAACAGTGTTGCTGGAGATAAACTATGGAATGTGGGTCTCTAGAAGCTAGGAAATGCGTCTCTTCAGGTCTTCAGAGGGAATACAGCCCTTTACGCAGTTTGGTTTTAGCCTAGTGAGAGTTGTATCAGACCTTTGACCAACAGACTGTAAGATGATGAATCTGTATTATTTTAAACTGTCAAGTTTAAAGTTGGGAAGCTTTGAGAGTAGCAATCCATTTGAGAAGGAGTTTTGTATAAATGGTGCATAAAGAGAAAGGACAGAGACTCACAGACATGGCGCAGAGCTGCTACTGGCTCTCCCTATGCCCAGCCGCTCACGAGGCGCCCAGGAGGGATGGAGGGTTCTAGCCCTGGCCTGCCACCCCAGCAGAGCCTTGCAACAAGCCAGACGAGCCCCCACTCCAGGAGGGCCTCCATTTTCCACATCCGGACTTCTCTCTCATCAGAACTCCACCCAGCAGACCAGTCAATCACAGCCCGGCTCATCAAGTTCCACCCTGCAGCAGTCTTTTTTTTTAAATCCGGCTCAGGTATGCCAGTCCAGAGACTCACAGACATAGGGCAGAGCTGCTACTGGCTCTCCCTGTGCCCAGCTGCTCACGAGGCACCCATGAGGGATGGCGGGTTCTAGCCCTGGCCTGCCACCCCAGCATAGCCTTGCAACCAGCCAGACGACCCCCCCACTCCATGAGGGCCTCTATTTTCCACATCCGGACTTCTCTCTCATCAGAACTCCACTCAGCAGACCAGCCTATCACAGCCTGGCTCACGCGGCCGCGCGCAGTTCATCAATAAATGCTTGACTTAGAGATGACTACAAGAGTATGCTACCTGCAATGCAGAGCCTGGCAAGCTACCCATGTTGTATTTGATATGCCAAATACCAGTAACAATTATAGACCTCATTCCGAATGGATTGAGGCTCTTTATGTTCCTGGAGCAAGCAGATGCCCTTGGGCTCTACTAGCATGAGACAGGACATATGGAGATGTTACTGGGGCCCGCTCGAGCAAATCGATGATGAACGGGAAGACAGTGATACAGTGAAAGAGAAAGCATTGGATTTGAGCATCATCAGGGACATTGTTTCAAACTGGAACTCTGGCCCTATTTTTTTTATTAGCTGTGGTCTTAAAGACCTTTCTAAACCTGATCATTCAGCTTCATTTTCAGTGAAAATGGAATGTATTTTTCTCTTTTGTTTGTGCTAACTTCACTTTTTATGACGGTAACACATTAACACTAACTTTAGCATTGAGATTGTTGCAGGGAAATCCTTACATATACCTATTCCGCTGTAAGTCAAATAAAAATATATGCTACAATATGACTTCATCTTGACATTATGCTCAGTGAAGATGTCAAACAAAAGGCACAAATAGTTCATGGTTCCAATGATAAAAGACAACCCAGAATATGTAAAATTTGTAGGAAAGAATTACCAGGAGGTGGGGCTGGAGTGATAGTACAGCAGCTAGGGCACTCGCACTTCCAACCTAGGTTCGATTCCTAGTAATCCATATGGTCACCCAACCCCTCCAAGATTGAATACTGAGTGCAGAGTCAGGAGTAAGGCCTGAGCACTGCCATGTGTGGCCCCAAAACAACAATAAAATTACTGGGGGGGGGGGGTGACATGGAGTAGGCAAAAGGGAAATTAGTGTTTAATGACTACATCCTATTTGAGACAAAGAAAAAATTCTGAAAGTAAATTAGGATGACGGCTGCTCAATATTGTGAATTGAACCTTTGAAAACGGTACATTTTACCAAATTAAAAAGAAGCAATGATTAAATTCACTTAGTTTTGTTATAAGTCTTATATAATATAGAAAAAAAAGATAAATTTCAAATAGATTCAACTTCACCTACTGATAAATGCAAAATAACATCCTCCTTTCTTTGGTGTTATATCTTTAAAATGGTTGAAATGGTACATGTATATATCTAACAACCAAAAAATTAATAGACAGTTATCACCAACTCTAGAATCAACCTCCTCCAAACAAAACCTTCAGTTCATTTAGTTTTCCTCTAGGAGTCCGTTTCATACTTAAGGATGTACTTACCATGCTATTAAATCAGTTTTAGGTGATTTTCTAGGAACTCAATGTAGGAGGCCAAGTTTCATTTCTCAAGCACAGAGAATAATCTGGGAAATTGAGTCTATGTTCCTTATATGAATTTCAAAATAGCCTTTTGTTTCCCGGCATTACTTTTGCCTTGAGCTTTCATAATGCCCAGTACTTCCAACACATGAGTGAAGAGCACCAGTGGGTTTCCACCTTCCTGCCATATTTATTTTCTTAATTTGAAACACATGGTGTACAATATATTAATGACAAGGTTTCATTCATCCAACAGTCCCACACCACACCTTCCAACAGGGTTTCCCCTCCCATATCCCATCATAATTCATGCCACTCTAATCCCCAGAGATTAGGTCATCATTTCATTCCTATCATCAATAACTGTTTATTATTCTTGCCACTTGGTTTATCTGACTTTATGGATGTATCTTAGTTATTTCCATGTTACTTCACACATTTTTGTGTGTGAGCTTTAGTAAAGAAGCATAAATTAAAAAAATTACACGAATTTGGTCACCAACAAGGTCCACCCAAGGCATAACATGTGCACCCTCAATGACTGTTTTTAAATGAATAGAAAAAATAGGTATAACATAATATAAAACATATAATGAGGGCCGGAGTGGTAGCACAGCGGGAAGGTTTTTGCTTTGCATGCAGCCAACCTGGGTTCGATCCCCAGCATCCCTTATGGTTTCCCGAGCACTGCCAGGAGTAATTCCTGAGTGAACAGTCGGGGTAACTCCCGAGCATTGCTTGATGTGACCCAAAAAGAAAAAAAAAAAAAATATATATATATATATATATATATATAATGAACTGTCATGTTTGGAGAAACAGATTCTAAACTTATTACTAGTGTTAGAATTTAATGGAAATTGTCTGCATTTTCTAATTTTTCTGTAATAATGCTGATATGCTACCATTGAACATTTATTAAATATTTAATGTGTCAGAACTTTCCATAGATTTTTATTTAATTCTCATAATAACCCAATATGCTCTTATTATACATACACATTTTACCAAAAAGAAAAAGCTACAAAATTATGTAACCTGCTTATTTAGGGATAGCAAAGTCCTTGATCTTAAATTACTAGGCTATTGATCACATGGATGTACATGCATGTGTTTGTTGTGTGTGTGTGTGTGTGTGTGTGTGTGTGTGCACATGTGCACATGAAGAGAGAGAGAGAGGGAGAATAAATTAATGAATGATATACTTGAGAAATTCTTTAATTCTGTAGCCAGGAATGTAGGTCAGTGATAGAGTTGACTTGCCTTTTTACCTATAAGGTCAAGGAAGGAAGGAAGGAAGGAAAGAAGGAAGGAAGGAAGGAAGGAAGGAACGAAGGAAGGAAGGAAGGAAGGAAGGAAGGAAGGAAGGAAGGAAGAAACGGAGGAAGGAACGAAGGAAGGAAGGAAGGAAGGAAGGAAGGAAGGAAGGAAGGAAGGAAGGAAGGAAGGAAGGAAGGAAGGAGGGAGGGAGGGAGGGAGGGAGGGGAAGGAGGGAGGGAGGGAGGGAGGGGGAGGGAGGAAGGAAGGAAGGAGGGAGGAAGGAAGATTTAACAACCTAATGGTCAAATAATTATTGTCAATAAAATGTTTTACTGCTATAAAGAAGCAATGTCTGAATTATCAGAACACTTCAGTTTTACAGTTGTTTAAGTTCGAAATCCCTTCCATCCCTAGTTCCCTTAGTTCTTTCAAGGTGCAGGTAAACTGAGACTTCTATAACAGGCATGCCAAAAAATGTCTCCATATCTTCCTTATTTTAAGTAGATCTGCGAGACTCTAAATATGTCTTCTGTCAAAGCTGTTTAAGGGCTAGATTGATACCTCAGTCAGTAGGACATTTGCATTGCACACAGCTGACCTGGATTTGATCCCCAGCATTCCATATGATCCCCTGAGCACTTCCAAGAGCAATTCCTTAGCACAGACAAGGAACATCTCCAGGTGTGACCCAAAAAGCAAGCAAGAAAAGAAAAACAGCTATTTAATTTCTGGGGGTAGAACCAATCCACAACACTACATATCTTTACAATTTTCTTTTAAGGTATATGATTTATTAGCAATGTCATAAATATAATTAGGTGTATCCTGGTCCTTCCAGTTGATGTTTTTCCTTCCAGTTGATATTGATTGTAAAATAACTAACCTCTTCGGTAGAGAAAGTATGTTTTCTTTCCTGAGCATTTTAATTAATTTGTAGTCAAACACATTGGGAAATATTTGCAGTGTTAAAGGATAATGTTATGAGTCACACATATTGTTTTTTTTATACCCTAATGTTCATTTTAAAATTCTGTAGATAGAAAGTTAGAAATGGAAATAAGGTATCAGAATGATCAAAATTTCCCGTTTGCTTTGTTCTATAAAACCCTCAGGAATGAGTCATTCATCAGAAGACTAAATCAAAGAGTAGATACAAGAAAATTGTTGCCCAAAATTAGGTAGTAGGTCTAGTGTATCATTTTGTCTACTAGGACTTATAATGGAAATTGAAAAACAAAGTCAGAAAATCTAGAAATTTGGGCTGGAGCAATAGTCCAGCAGATAGAGTGTTTGTGTTGATGTGGTCGACCTGGGTTCGAACCCCTGCATCCCATATGGTCTCCCAAGTACCACAGGAATGTTGGATGACAGAGGCCTACCTAGTTTGGGATCTTTGCTGTTTAATTTACTTACAGTTTAAGCTATTTATATGTCCTTAATCCAGGGTTTATGCTAATGAGATCTCTCTTCTGTGTAAACAAATACTGATGGAGATTGTGGCCGTTACAGGAGTCATTTTGACTCTGAATTAATAACTTCTGTAATATTATAATCTCTACTATGATTTCAATGTTATCTAGATTAGGCACAGTTCCTCTTAATACCCATTGGTCAGCGAGGGACAGTTAGAAAATTTACCAGGAGACCACCACCCTGGCTACATTGAGAACATCCTTCAAGATTAAAGGAAAGATCTTGCTAGTTTGCCCTCAAGCAGGCGAACATGACCCTTTCAGTAAACAGAGGACAAGAAACTCAGAATTGCCTTGGTGCAGAATAGAAATAGAAGAACCTTGTGCATACCATCTAGACTGCGTGATGCCCATGAAATTATGATGAGTTTCTCTCCATGAATATACATTCATTAAGACGTATTTCTTTATACCAGCCCCCTCCTCCGGTGTTTTGACATAAAATATAAAGACAATCTTGGAGAAAGGAACTAGTCCCTGGCATAATCATTTGTTTAAACCTGAAACAAGCATGGTGCCACCTTTCATCTACACCTAGAAGCTGATTCGTTGGTCTTTGTTGACACTACCCTCCCTGAAGATAGGGATTACTTTTGGATATATAAGGGTACTAACTTGAGGTTCAGCATCCACTTTGGTGGGACTCTTGGGCCTGAGTGCATGGTCAGACTTCTGACCAAGAGCTAGAGGTCTGGGAATCCCATTATCTTGGATTATAGTGGTGGAGTTTGTTCTATTATTGATAATTAGTAAAAGACTTTTTGGGACTGTACAGGACTCATGAGTTTTCACCCATTCCTGCTGGTCTTGGACATAGAAGGGAACTCATTTTCTGATATTGTTGGAGACCCCAGTGGCTCCCCAACACAGGAACACAGGAGTAATTTCTGAGTGTAGAGCAAGGAGATAATAACCCTGAGCATTGCTGGGGATGACTCAAAATTCAAAAAAAAAAAAAAATTCTAAAATGTTGGAAAGGTATGACTTAGTAATTCATAGCACTTGTGTGGCTGTGTTCAGGACAGGTAATATTTGGTTTTGGTTTTGGAAGGGGTCTTTGTTTTGGATTATGCACCACACCCTGTTGTGCTCAGGACTTACTCCTGGCTTAAGCTCATGGATGAATCCTGGCAGGCTTGGGAAGCTGTACTATTTCTACAGTTCACAGGATGGTAATAATCAGTAATTCAAAAAAAAAAAAAGATAAAAAAATAAAATGAAGATCATATTGAAAATAGCTCTAATGATTACTTAGGAACATAATTTCTTTGTAATTATGTTCCAAATCTGCATGTGTCAAATAATTTCTTGAAACACTTCTTTTCTAGAAGCTATACAAAGAACAAAGCAACAAAATAGTTCTCTTTTTGTTGTTCCCTTTTGTTTACCTTTTGGGGTGCTTAGTGATCTTCAAAGCGTTGACTCCTGTCTCTGTGCTCAGGAATCATACCTGGTGGGATTCAGGGAGCCATATCAGAGCTCAGGTCAATAGCGTGCAAGGAAAGCACTCTATGTTGATCTTTGTTGTAGTGTCAACAAAGATCAACGAATCAGCTTCTAGGTGTAGATGAACAGTGATGCCACACTAGGGGTGGCACCACCTTGTTTCTGGTTTAAACAAATGATTACTGCCAGGGACTAGTTCCTTTCTCCAAGATTGTCTTTTATATTTTATGTCAAAACACTAAGTATAGTGGAAGCACTATACTTCCACTCAAGCCCTACTAAGTGATTTTTTCATAATAAATGAGTAATCATCATCCTTATAATCAGTTACGAGATTTACTATATGTAGGCAGTGTTTTACCACCA
The DNA here is from genome assembly GCA_021461705.1 of Cryptotis parvus. Classification (NCBI taxonomy): domain Eukaryota; kingdom Metazoa; phylum Chordata; class Mammalia; order Eulipotyphla; family Soricidae; genus Cryptotis; species Cryptotis parvus. Next base: position 953 of record JAJIBD010032736.1, on the reverse strand, counting down.
AAGACTTACTTTATTATTGAGAGTCACAGAGAAATTCTAAATCAGCAACAACTAAAACAATCTTAAACCTCATCCCACCTTTTACATGCTTGTAATTAGAAAAGAGACGCACCACTGAACTAGAGCCATTACTGACTAGAGCCATTACCGCCTGTATCCCACAGGACATCAAAAGATCACATGGCCGCCCACCTACAAGATGGTCAGAGGTTCTTCGTCAAGACCCTGAACAAAAAGTTGGAGGCTCTTCATTATTCCTGGAGCAAGCAGATGCCATTGGGCTACACTGGCACGTGATAGTGTCAAATGGAAACGCTTACTGGCGCCCACTCGAGCAAATCAACAAATAATGGAATATCAAGTGATCAAGTGATCAATTAAAAAGGGAGTAAAAAAACGGGCGCAGCAATAGCCCAGCGGGTAGGGCATTTGCCTTGCACGAAGCCGGCCTTTGCCAGCCTGGATTCGATCCACAGCATCCCATATATATGGTCCCCGAGCACCACCAGGAGTAATGAGGAATTCCTGAGTGAGAGCCAGGAGAAAAGCCCTGAGCATTGCCGGCTGTGACGCCCAAAAAAAAAAAAGTAAAGGAAGTAAAAAAATTTACTTAGCCACAGGTTCTTTAGCCAGTATCTTGAAATCTGCTCGGTTTTAGTAAGATGTTATGTAAGGACAAAATCTATCAGGCCACTTGAGTTATAAAGGAAGTCATGTTTTAGACCTTTTTTTTTTTTTTTTTTTTTTTTTTGCTGCTAGCAGGATCAGGAACATAGTTTATAGGGTCTGTGGGGAATGAAAAAAGTGAGCCCTCTCATCAAAAGTATTAAAAAATTCATGGCAACAACAGGAGAACAATAAACCCATACAAATCTACTGAGAGTGGGGTGATATGACTGCACAGGTCACATGCCCTTGAAATCAATCCCTGACGACAATCAATACTTGAGTAA